>RJWJ010006227.1:0-63498 GCA_004363605.1 Indri indri
GCATCTATAGGCCAGAGAATACCAAACAGTGCCTGCAACCACCAGAAGCTAAGAGAGAGGTATAAAAAGGATTCTTCTTCACAGTCAACAGAAGGAATCAATCCTGCTGACATTGTGATCTTGGACTTCTGCCCTCCAAAACCGTAAGACACATTTCTGTTGTTTAAGTCACCCAGATTGTGGCAGTTTGCTATGGCAGCCCTAGTGAACTACCACAGAGAAGGATCTTTGTAGACTGTTTTGCCTTCCCACATGGCTTTTGTTCTCTTCCGTCAGGGCTGCCTCCCTTCTGGGGTCTGTTTCCAATCTTTTCTGTGAGCACCTGATGCAGTTTGTGGAGTAAGAGCCTGTAAAGAGGTGCTGACTCCCCAATTTCTTGACCTCCTGGGGGTTTCACACGTTTGGCAGTTTGCACTTGGTCTTTACCAATTTATCAATTATTCTAGCTGAACTCTTCGTCCTTGATGAACGCCGTGTGTTTGTGTGTTCTCCTTTCCTGCAGGCACTGCCTCTCCTGACAGGTGCGTGTCAGTGGCTCTGTGATCTCAGCTCTTAGATAGGTTCAAAATAAGTCGTTAATCTGAGGTTAGTTCAGCTCCTATTTATTGTAAGGTGGGAACAGTGCCCCTTCTAGTTCAAGGCATATCTTGGGACATCAGGCATGTTCTCACTCAGGTGTGGGAGCTAAATATTAAAACAATTGAAAGTCCCATTTTTTAGGGGTTGATAAAATACCTTTAACAGGTTTTGAAGGGTCATATTTTTGTTGTCTATTTTTGTTGGCTTTATATTGTTTTTCTTGCATCATGCTGTGATGTAACATTTATTGTGTTCTATGTGAAATAATTATTAATCCTCAATTCAAAGTTTAGAAAATTCAAATCGTAAGTATTTTTTTCATTTCTATTTTTATCTCATTTTTTTTGTTGTTAAATATTCACTTGCTTTTCTTTTTTTAGATTTGCTGTAATATACCCTTTAATATTTTCCTTTTCCTGAAAGGATGTCTGGAAGTTGAATCTGAGTTTTTTTACTTCTAGGCCAATATTTATTTTACTTTTAAGTTTAATTGGTACTTTGCCTGGGTAAGTAATTATTCATGACAATCTCTCAGAACTTTACAAACTCCACTGTTTATCAGTAAATTGGATACTTGAAAATACAGTTTGACATTATTCTCATTCTCTTTTCTTTTAAAATATTTTCTGGATATATTTTTCACTCTTTTGGAATATTTCAATTTAAAATTTGACCAAATCTGTTCTGAATTATCTATGAATATTATCTGTCCAGTTGAAGAGTGAGTCATTGTCTGCCCATGGTCTCATTTGTAAGAGACTAAAATTTAAAATTTAAAGAATAATATTTACTTCTCAGCTTATTTAGTAGAGACTTTCACCTGTCTTTTCAAAACTCTTATGTAGCATTTAATATTTAACAAAGCACTATTTCATCAAAGCAATATTGCATATTGCCATGTGTTATATCTTCCACTCTAGTTTATAGTTACTTTTAGGGTATACTTAAATTTTATTTTTACTATATCAAGGATTATGAGAATTTCATGTCATTAATACATCACAGTTTTATTGAAGTTTTATTTAAAGAGTAATTTTAAGGGGTGTTCAAAATGAATATTCCACTATTCACACATTCATATATGCAAGTAGGCACCTAATAATTATATAACTTTGTGTATTCATTTCAAATATAAGTTCTAAAGTTACAGCCAAGACAAAGGGGAAAAATTAATTTTTATCATTTGTTATTTAGTTTGGTTTTAATATCTTACAATGTGTCTGTGTATTGAGCCTCTGTACAATATTAATTATAAAACAATAATAATATAGAATTTTGATTAATATTTGAATTCTGAAGCAGCAATTGTCCATGTTTTTTATTTATTAGTGATCAAGTGTCATTGAAAAGTCTCCATAATGTACCTTAGAGTTTCCAATTACATTGCATTCCTTAGGATTGAATACATATCTCTCACTCCTATTCCATGGAAACAATATGAAACTTTAAAGGTGCTAAAATACTTTATAGATTTCAATCTTCATATTAGATTTTTTTAAAAGAAAAATAATGGCCTGACTTTCTTGTAATCAGTTCCTGGTTACTGAGATTGAGTTTTCAGAATTTTTTTTTTACTACAGTCTGATGTTCCCTAGTGAATTTTACTTATTTCCCTTGTCTGGTCTTTTAAATTAATACATTAATAGAAAGCAAGCAAATGCCGTAGTTTGTTTTAGATAAATATAGTAATGGAAAATCAGAATAAAGAAAGTGACTCCTGCTAAAGTTTTTACATGGCATTATTCTTAAAAATTTGGAGAGTTGATTATAGAGACTAAAAGTAGCTGAGGAAAAATGCCAGCAGTGTTTGGTGGATGACAATGGGAGATTCAGAGTGGTTAGCAATATGGTTTGCTTGCCCTTTGATCTGAAAGAAATGTGTGTAAACATTTGGTTTCTAAGGTCAGAATGCAAACTTCCACATTGAAATTTAAAATCAAATCATTTTGGTCAAGAAAATAAGTTTATCCTAGGGTATGGTTTATTCTTTGCCTTATATCTATATATCAAAGCCATTACTATTTGAGCATCTATTTTGTGCCATATATTTTATATTTGTGATTTCCTTTAATTTTCACAGTTCTCAAAGGGAAGCATTATTATCCTTACTTTTTTAAGCTAAAGACACTGATGCTCAGAGACATTGGGTAACTTGCCAACTTCATAGATTGTTCTTGTTGGGGTCAAACCTGTATCTTTCATTAACGCCCCCCCGCCTTTTTTTACTGCTTCTTGCTGCATTTTTGCCATTCTTATCTTCTCACGTCCTAAAATTTATAAGGCAATTCTCATTTTGTAAGAAGAAATGAACTATTTCTACACTTATTTCAAACATTTTATTACAAAATATGGGACCATTCTCATATACAGACCAGAGTTTCTCAACCTCAGCACTGTTGACTTTTTGTGCTGAATAATTCTTTGCTTGAGGAGGACTGTCCTGCATATTTTGTGTGTTTTATGTTCAGCAGTGTTGCTGGCCTCTATGCACTAGATGCTAGTGCACCTCTACAGTGTGACAACTAAAAATGTCTCAAATAATTTCCAAATTCTCCTGAGATGAATCATCCTGGATTGAGAACCATTGACAGATGGAAGGCTGACATTGTACAGATTTGTTTGCCAAGGTGGGGTTTCCTTTCTTTTATTTAAAATACTTTAAAAATATTTTTTTAAAACATAGTCAGAACATGTGGCTTTCCTAAGGCAATCTGAAGAGGTAACCAAAGTGGGGAAAGTAAGGAAAACATGATTGTTGAGTACTTACTCTTTGTAAGATATTATCCTATTTTTACTTATGTAAATTGTCTTTTTATAACCAATTTCCTGAGATGTGAGTTAAATCGTTAACATTTTAGAGATGATATGTTAAATGCATGACCCAAACGGATAGTAAATGATGGGCTTATAACTGGAACTTAAAAAACTATTTTGCAGTAACAGTGCGGCATTCCTAGTGATTTTAATCTCTTTATAAATAAATAAATAGAAAAAATACTTAAGTACACTCATCTCATCTACTATTGAACAATCTCCTTTCAAGAACTGGCTAATTCCACCTGATAGTTGCCATTCTGATACATTGATTTCCTCGGTATTTATGTATATTACTTACATTGCTTATCAGAAATCTTGTTTCTCATTAATTTTTAGTGATTGTTTTCCTTGGGATATGTATTTCTTGCTTCAATTTCTAAAAAATATTATCTAAGCCCCAAATTATTATTGTTTTTAGTACCATTCTTATCCTATACCAGGGGCGGGGAACCCGTGGCCTTAAGACCATATGTGGCCTTCTAGGTCCTTAAGTGTAGCCTTTTGACTGAAACCAAATCTTACAGAAAAAAATCCTTTTAATTTTTTTAATACATTTTTGTTTCTCTTCTATATTTTTATTTTATTTTTAAAATGCATGTATTTAAAATATGAAAGAATAAAATAAGTTTCAATGAAATAATTCTCCCAGATTGACTGGCACAATTAGAACATTAGTAAACCACAAGGGCTAAATTGATTGCTGCTATGCTCCTGCTGTAGTTCTAACTTCCCCTGCACCACCACCCGAAGCTGATTGGCAAGACATTAGGGGGGTCGAGTACACCAGACTGTTATCAGCTTTTGACAATGGTGCACTGTGTTTCTATTTGAAGTGGAATCTGTAAATAGTTGCAGGGCTCAACAGTACTTTTTAATTCTGTCTGCTTAAGAGCCCATCATGTCAAAGAATACTAAGAGAACGCTGAAGGACAAAAGCAAATTTTTTAATGCACATTGGGCACTGCAATATTATCTTGTTTCTGCTAAAGATAAGATGATTTGCTTGCTTCGTAATACTGCAATATCAACGTTAAAGAAATTAAATGCTCATCAGCATTATAACACTCAAGGACCACAAATAATTTTAAATTAGAGGGAGAGGCACAAAAGCTTTTATTGCAGAAATTAAAAGATGAAAAGGAAAAGCAAAGACAATTCTTTCAAACAGCAATAAGACCCAGAAATAATGCCACTGAAGTAACTTATAAAGTAGCTTATATACTTGGGAAAAAAAGGGAAGCCATTCAGTGATGTAGAAATTGTAAAAGAATGCATTGTTAAAGTTGCAGGATGCTTAGACTCCAATAACATTCCAAAGTACCAACAATTGCCTCTTTCAAGGAGAACCATAACTGATTGGCAGCATGACTTCACCTTCAACTTAACAGAACAAGTTCATGCAATACTTCAAAAGGAAAATATAATATATATTATTCAATTGCTTTGGATGGATCAACTGATACTACTGACTTGGCGCAGGTTGTATGATTCATTCATGTCTTTCTTTGCTACGAAGAATTACTCACTTGGGGCACTTCTGCAAACAGAACACAGGGTATAGATATCTTCAACAACTTTCAAGATAAATGTGAAGTTGGACTGAATTTGGTAAATTTAGTGAGTGTATGTATAGACACTCACTAAGTGAATATGTAAGTGCAGCTTACCTTCCACAATGGGAAAACATGAAGGGTTTATTGCACAGATAAAAAAATATTAACAGATCCAGATGTTCTCATTTCTTTTCGTTGTATCTTGCATCAGCAAAATCTCTGTGCTGAAGCTATTTTCCAATGAGTTATAAGTATTATTAATTATAGTCATGCAAATGAAATGTGGTATGGTCAGTTTTGTAACATGCTGAAGTTGAAGGATGAGTTGTTCAGTGTGAATTTGCCATATCATTATAAATTGCATTGGCTAACCCAGGGACAGGTGTTAGCCAAACTTTTATCTCTGTGAGAACAGATAGTTAAATTTTATAAAGAGCAGAATCAGCAATGTGAATTATTGAAAGAAGATTTCTATATGAATGCAGCACTTGGGTGTGATATCATGTCAAATAAAAATCACTTGATTTTTTTTGTGCAAGGTATTACTAAAACTAAGTCTATATGTGATATGTGGCAAAAAATCCAATCATTTTGAAAAAAGTTATCTTTTTGAAAAAAAGATAACTTCTTCAAAGGACATTTCAGATAAACATTTTCCCCACATAGCAAAGGTCATTGATGAGCAGGATGATGTATGTGAATCATTTGAAGAACATGCAGCTGTTGTAGACCTATTAATTGGAGAATATAAGGAAAGTTTCACTGACTTTGAGAATCATGACATCACACTCAGATTAGCACTTTAGCCTCACCTAGTTGATATCACCAAGGCACCTAAAGAACTACAGATGGAATTGATTGAGCTCTCAGTAGATGACATTTTAAAGTCATTGTTTGACACTAAGAAAGATCCCATGGAAATATGAAAAAATGCAGTAGAATACTGACGCCTTCAGCAACGTGCCTGAAAAATGCTTTCTTGCTTTTCAACCACTTATCACTGCTAATCTACATTCTCCTTCATAACCCAAATCAAGGTGCCCTTAAGGTCACAAATGACTGATACCCATCTAGAGGATCAACTGAAACTGGGGACCTCCATGGTACAACCAAATACTTAAATGCTTTCCAACAAAAAAGAAGACACAACAAAGTCATTAAAAGGTTTGTTAACTTAAAATTAACAAATAGTTTTCATTTTTTGAAATTATTAAGTACATTGCAGTTAGATGTTTACAAAATAATGTACATTTTTAAGTATATCTAATTGAAGTTTCTTGAACACGGCTTTATTTGATTACAGCTAAATTAATGCAGCCTTCCAACATGAAAAGTTTCCCCATGCCTGTTACTGTATCTCAAGATGATATTTATAATATGGAAAATCATTTAGATGATGTATAGCAATGAAGAGAAATCATTTTTCTCAAAACACAATGCATTCTTTTGAACAGCTATCAATAAAGACTGTTAGAACATAACCTAACACTTATAAATTGGATATATGTAAAGTATAATTGGCCAAGTATGTACTTTGTATATCAAAGAGATATTTGTCTCTTTGAATTGAGTATAATAGAGAACAGTTTGATAAAGAAATAATGAAAATCTGTCCTCAACTAACCACATTTTAAAGTAGATTCACTAAGATGTTACTGGAAAGAAAAATGCATGTTTGTTGGAGTGTCCTCATCGGGAGACAAACAAACTGCACTTCCTTACATTTAAAGCAGTTGCAGTTCTTGAATTAGCTATGATTCACCACCTGCTTCATGGAAAACGGTATCAGCCTTGCAGCTGAGATAAGCAGTTTATGATATCAAATAGATAAATTGAGGGGAACCATCATTCTCTGTCAAAAAGTAGGATTAAGCAAACCAATTTCCATATATTATATTTCCCAGTTGCATTTTTATATTTTCTAGCTTCTAACTTACATTGAAGCACTGACATTGAATACATTTTTCCTGCTTATCTCTTACTTGCATTGAAGAAGTCCAAAGCCCACAACTGTATTTCTATTTGACACCTGCTGAACATTGACATATGACACCCATATAGAGTGACAAAGAGGCACAAAGGAAACATCATTTTGTTTAGGAAAATCTTTAAATATTCTGTCTGTTCTATGGCAAAGGAATTTACTAGATTTTTTCATTAGTTTTGGAAAAATTATCCAAAATAATTGCCCCACATATGGGTTATTCTCATATTTCATATTGTTCAGTCATTGTCATATTCTCGTATATGGGCCTTACTTAGCTAAAAGTGTCAAACTATCGAATGTAATGGTTGATATCAGTTTAGGGAATCATGGCAACAGACAACTTCAACATAAGTATTTGTATTTTTGAATTTCTAGTAATTATAATTCAACGAATACAATAAGCATAGTAACTTCACTGATATGTTATTGTGACAATTTTAAAATCTGATTCTTAGAGCACACTGTCTATATTAGTCAGGGTTCTCCAGTGAAACAGAAACAGTAGGCTATATATAGATACATAAGAGAAGGGAACTGGCTTATACACTTAACGAAGGCTGAGAAGGTCCAGGATCTGCAAGCTGGGGACCCAAGAAAACCAGTGGTGCTGTTCAGTCTGAGGCCAAAGACCTGAGAAGTGGGAGGGGGGTGTCGGGGGAGGAGGGGCTTATGTTAAGTTCTGGATTCCCAAGGTTCAATGTCCCTAAGCAGAAGAAGATGGGTATTCCAGCTCAAGAAGAGCGTAAAAACTTGCCCTTCTTCCACCTTTCTGTTCTTCAGGCCCTCAGTGGGATCAGAAGATGCAGGTCCATTTATGAGGGGGGCTCTTCTTTAATTACTGTACTGATTTGAATGGTAATCTTTTCTGGAAACACCTTCACAGACATATTCAAAAATTGTGTTTTACCAGCTATCTGAGTATCTCTTGGCTCAGTCAAATTGACATATGAAATTAACAGTCACAATATCTATATTTTCTCATGTAGCTATCAAGTGTAACGAAGAGCAGTGGATGTTTTAAATGGATTAAAACCTTCTGAGAGTTCTGTGATCCTTCTCTACAAATGGGGAAGTAGGTTGAAGAGACTAAATAACTTATCTAAGTCTGTTATATTTCATAGATAATATACTTTTGATTCATCAACACTACCACTTTTATGTATTCCATTACCGAGAAACGAATGTTATATTGGTAAATCTGTCTGATTACAAAACAGATGTTCTGTGGAATTATAGCCATAATGTATTCTTTACTGAAGTAAAGATGTGTTTGTCCCTTACCTTTTTCTTTTATTATTTGATTTTTAAACTTGAATTTATCACAATAATAATGTGTATAACTTCATCATATTTCTGTAAGTCTTATAACAAATAAGGAACATTTCCTACCTTAACCTTCCTCACAGATTTCTGCTTCTTGGAGTTAAGTATATTTTATATTTTCAGCTGATACTTCTGGTATTTACATTCCTATTTCTAAGTAAAATGACTATCTGTTACTTATTTTTTCTTTCTAATTTTGGATATTATCTATTGATTTTATATGAAAAATTGATTTTCTATGAAAAAATATGAGATTTTGACTCTCTTCATCACTCCATTCAAGCACATATACTTCTCTCCTAATATACTTGTATCATAATTTTTGCCTTTATAAATGTTCAGTGTTTGCATTGTAATAACTATGTAAATATTGTTCACAGCTCAGTCACCTGTGTACTATGATTTTTTCATTTTTAGTAGCAGCTTTTTTTTGAAGTCAATAGTTGCTAATTTTTTGCTTAAATAGTTTTATGATTATCCATTATATATATTCCCCAAATTATCCGACATAAGTATTGTGTCTGATATATCTAATTTGATCAAACAGAATTCTCCATCCTCCTCCAAACCAGACTTTCTTCAAGGCCTGCTCCAAAGCAGTTGGCCTGGGAATTCCCTTTACCATCACCTTAAAGAATTCTTTTCCTCTCTTTTTCATGTTGGTTTTTCCCTTTCCAGAATCCCATGCATCATTTTATAGAGTACATTCTCTGGAATCCTCCCAAGAATGGATTGTTGAAAATTAAATGATTGAGTCATTGGGTAAATTAATGTATGTTTATTTTATCTTCACAGGCTCAGGTTCATTAACCATCACCTCAAGGTCCACTGTGAAAACCAAAATGTTTCCATGTGAGGATTTAAAGGAAGTCATCTCCTGAAACTTCCAGGAAAATATATTGAAAATCAAATCCATAATCTAATTTTAAAAGTATAAAAGCCACAAAAGAGACTTATAAATAGCACCTATGTGCCTTATATGCCAAAATTATGGACCTGACAGGAAAAGAGTGCTATCCTGGGGCCTTTTAGGCCTTTGTATTACCAAGTTTGAGAATCTCCAATACATGAACATACCACACCAATAGAAAAACTTCTTTCCTCCAGTTAGAGGAGCACTCACCTGTTAATTTGAAACACTACAGACTTTTATTAATAGGAAGGTTTCTCATAAAGTTGTGCTTTTCCTCTTCAAAGGAGGAAAAGGGGCTATCACCCCTCATAGCCTCCAAATAAATTACCAGAGAGAAGTCACCACACAACTTAAACAGAACAATGTAGTCTTTTCTCTAGAAATAAATAGCTTTCACTCAGATATAATTGGAAGGTCACACTGCAGGTATTCTAATAACTGGGGAATATGAGTATGGGTGGCTCTTGTGGGTACTAGATTAGAAATAGCTTAATAAAAGGCTAGAAGTAGGAACATTTTTGACATGGGAGCTTTCCCATGAGTCAGAGTTTAAAGACCTGGCAAGGACTCCTAGAACCATTTCTAATATGCTGCTGGGATTACTCCTTGAAGCTTGGATGCGAAATAGCCAAAGTACAGATACCAGAATTGCTTTGATCCAGAATTAAGGAAAAGTCTAAAAAGATTCATGGAAACAGAGATGTTATAATGGATTTATTATTTCAGACCAGAGAATCCAAACTGCATGGATTTACCAAAAACAGTTAGAATAAACTCCATTCAATACATCAATGATAAATGAACCACATATTGAAGAAGATTAATGGAGGTGATATAGTTCAGACCAAGATTGAGAGAAAGAGGTACTGTCATAGAACTGGATTCAACACCAATGAGGATAGTGGAATTTTAGAATACTAGAGACTACTGTAAACTGAATGTTTATGTACTTTCAAAATTCAAATGTTGAAATCTAATCCCCAGTGTGATGGTATTTGGAGGTGAGGCCTTGCAGGGGGTGGGGGGCGTGATTAGGTCATGACTGGAATTATTTCCTATAAAATAGAGACCAGAGAGCTTCCTCACCCCTCTCCCAATGTGAGGACATAGAAAAAAGACTGCATTCTATGAAAGAGGAAGCAGTCCTCACTTGGAACCGAATATGTCAGCAACTTGATCTTGGACTTCCCAGCCTCCAGAACCTACTTTATGGCATTTCATTATAGTAGCTCAAAATAAGTAAAGCAGAAGCCAAGCAGTGTCACTTAAACATCAGGGACAAGGAGAATATAACTATTTTCATGGTCAGCAAACTTAGCATTGTGACCAAATTTCTTTAACCTGGAGGGATCTGTATCATGGGCAACATACCACAACATTCTGAAGAATAAGATGGTTGAGAAGCCAAACTATTAATATGTTCATTTAATTATACAAAGGAGAGTTGGCAAGAAAAAGGCTGGTATCAGCCATCATAGTGGAAAATCTTGATCCCTTCTTTAGCTGTAAGATTTGATCCAATTCTCACTGTGAATCCATCAGTTTAACTTTGAGAAAGGACCCCTTAAGGAAGAACTCTTCAAATAGATGTGTATATATATGAACATACACATACATAAGATGGTTATTGACATTCTTTTCCCAAAGTGGACTAGTGGCCAATTTCCAATCTAACAATACATTGCAGAAAAGGGACTACTCAAACCTTTGAAGAGATGATGAAGAAAGGGTATGAGTTAATGCTGATATCAGGAAACTCAAAATGCCATCATCAATCCTGGCAGGAGTGTAGGTTTGTGGAGGCCGTGCCATACACGGAACCCTGTCCGGTGGGTTCAGTGTGTTCAGAGACTCATCTTGTGGTGTTTTACTGATTGGCAAGCACAATTGCCAGAAGCCTCACATTGGTTTTCCAATCTGGGGCAGAAGAGCAATTATGATATTAATATTAATAGCAGAAGTATCATTGTGCTAGATCCAAGTTTAGGCATAAAAAGATCTCACAGCTTCCACTCTTGCTTCTCTTGGTACTCCATTTTTGCCATATGGAAAAATCTAGAGTTTAAGATTACACGGAGCAAAGCCTCTGTTTCAGGCGAAGCCATCATAAACTAGCTATTCACAGCCAACTTGCAGGCTGATGAATATGCAGGTCCAGGTGAGGTCAGTCTGCTCCAGGCCAGAAGAATCACCCATCTGCTCAGCTGATAGCCATTCAGCCAAAGGAGCATCACTTAGATGATTGATAGCTGACTACAGACATATGAATTATACCACCTGAAACTAACAGGCTCAGCTCAGCTGAGTCCAGCCCAAATTGCAGAGCCACAAAATTGTGAACCAAATAAATGACTATTACGTAAGTCAATAAATTTTGGGATGGTTTGTTATGCAGAAAATGCTAATTAATACAGACATTGTTCCTTAGAGTGGGGGTGCTGCCATAACAAAACCCTAGAACATGTGGTACTGCCTTTAGGAGCCTGGAAAAGTGGTAAAGAAATTATAATGAATGCTCAAAAAATATCATATACACCAAAAGTGCCTCCTTAAGAGTAAAACATGTAGAATACAAAATTTATGGAGGTAATACTCGCAAAACCTTGAGTGTGAGTCCCTATCTTAAATTTTGCAACATAGGTGCCTTGCTTGACTCACCCTCATCCTGGCCATGACAAGTAGTGGAGGCTGTTCAAGCAGAGATGAATCTACTGTGGCAGGTTGGGAAAATGGCAACCCCTGTCTTGAGATGGAAGAAAAGTTGCCTGAAGTAAATTAAAAGACAGAAAATAAATCTATATCTCCTAGTGAAGTAGATTTCCAGACATAATTTTTAAAATGTCAGTTGGTTTCTTTTAGCTGTGTGTGATACAAAACAAGAAGAGAGAAATGAACTAAAGAAAGAACAGTTTAATTTGCATATAGAATTTAGATGGCCTATAGAGGGGGCAAAATTTGCTGTTAGAAAATTAAACTGCTCTTCAATTCCAGATTCTCAAGCCATGAAAAGTAAGAAATGGCTTCAGGATAAAGATTAACTCAACTCACAACATAGCTGAGATAGTTTTATTAAGTATAACAAATTGTTAAATATAAGTCCCCTTGTTAAAATCTCTGAATGTGTCAAGACAATACCTAGTTCACCACCTCAGCTAGGTAAAAGCATGTCTATGGATATTAAGGTCATTATCCCATAGGCTAAACATGCCCAAGGTATAGAGAGGCCTGTTTCATTAAAAAAGAAAAGGAAACAACAATAACAAAAATCTATGGCTGTTTCCTTTAGGGCATGAAGACAGCATATATCAGTTACATATAAATTGAAAAAAATACTTGAGAGAGTTTCACTGGTAAAAACACTGGTAGCTTGGACTAAAATGTACAGAGATTGTTCAAAATAAAAACAGACTTCGGGATCCCCAAACTCTTATGGCCAGGGACCAGCCTGAGGAAGCTAGCCAGATGCAAACATAAGATATTTCTTATGGAATATGAAGAATGTTGAAGAGGGCAGAACTAAGCTCCCAGAAGGTAGAGCTAAGAGTCATAGAGAACTCCCCAATAAAGTTGAGATTCTGTCAGTAAAGAAGGATAGACTGGAAGTTGGATAGGTAAATAGGAGTCTACTAAAGTTCCCACTAAATTTAAAACCAATCAAACAACCCCATTAAAAAGTAGGCAAAAGGCATGAACAGAAGCTTTTCAAAAAGAGGTAGGCTAATGGCCAATAAACATATGAAGAAATGTTCAATGTCTCTACTTACCAGAGAAATGTAAATCAAAACCACAATGAGATATCAACTAACTCCAGTGAGAATGGCTTTTATCAAAAAGTCCCCAAACAACAGATGCTGGCATCGATGCAGAGAAAAAGGAACACTTATACATGGTTGGCAGAACTGCAAACTAGTACAACCTCTAAGGAAAATAGAATGGAGATTACTTGAAAAACTAAAAGTAGACCTACCATTTGATCCAGCAATCCCACTACTGGGCATTTACCTAAGGAACAAAAAGCCTTTTTATCAAAAAGACACTTGCACTCGAATGTTTATTGCAGCACAATTTGAATTTACAAAGATGTAGAATCAACCCAAGTGTCCGTCAATTCATTAGTGGATTAATAAAATGTGATATATATATACCATGGAGAACTACTCAGCCATGAAAACAATGGTGAATTAATACATTTTGTAACAACCTGATGGAACTGGGGACCACTCTCCTAAGTGAGATATTGCAAGAATGGGAAAACAACCACCACATATACTCACTATTAAATTGGAACTAACCAATCAGCATTCACGTGCACATAGGGAAGTAAAACTCAATGGAAATCAAGTAGGTGGGAGAGGAGAAAAACAAACCTAACGGGTATAAGGCACACTGTCTGGGTGATGAGCACACTTATAACTTAGACTCAAACTGTACAAAAGCAATTCATGAAACCAAAACATTGGTAGCCCCATAATATTCTGAAATTAAATAAATAAAATAAATAAATAAATTTAAAACCAGTCAACTAAAAATCAAATGAAAATGAAGACCAAGGAATTTTCAGGCATGAAAGAATTTTTTAATGAAGAAAGAAATCAGTAAAACTTATAGCCAAAATCTAAATACTTAATGGTAAAGAAAAATAATTATAATAAAACAGGAAGTAAAACCCTAGATAAACTCAAAATGAGAGCTTTTGGTGGGAAAATGGAAGGAGATGTGAAAATACACTAAGTTCTTTCATACTGTAAAAGCTGTATTAATATATAAAGAAGTTAAGACATTGACAGCCAATAAAAAGTCAATATATTGGCATAAAACATAGTATTAGCTTTAGCTACTAGAATAATAATGCTATGTACATATTACACATATTTCATACACCTTACAAAACACTGGATAAAAGAATAAAATGGGAGAAAATAACATTTATTTTTCAACAATGAATATTTAAGTGAAAGATAAATAATATTTAAAATAAGTAAAAATGACCAGCAGTTTAAGCTTATGAATTAAAATCTTAAGGATAATTAATTTCAATTTTCCTCAAAAAATTACATATAAGGAAAGGTCATATTTGGCAGAAGCTAAAGAAACAAATTAGGTAAGTGGATATTTTGAAT
This sequence comes from Indri indri, assembly GCA_004363605.1. Taxonomy (NCBI): domain Eukaryota; kingdom Metazoa; phylum Chordata; class Mammalia; order Primates; family Indriidae; genus Indri; species Indri indri. The sequence continues at coordinate 14,293 of RJWJ010006227.1, forward strand.
GAGACAAAAAGGACTTAAGTTAAAGAGGATTTAAATGGAAAGAGCACAAAATAAAATGTCAGAAACATTCATGCACTTAACAGTGTTGACCCACATAAAACAGAAGTTGAAAAAATATGCATACTGTAGAAAAAAGCATTTGCGGTCATAATCGTACAACATTGGAGTATAAGTAATGATCAATGCTATAAATCAAGGTTGTTTTTAAAACGACTGAAATTTTATTAACATGTTATTTTAGTTTATATCAATTGAATTTTCCCCAATTTAAAAAAAAAAAGTCAAAACTTAATGACTTAAGAAACAACTATTTATTTAGCTCTTGAGACTGTGGGTTCTTCCAGATAGCTCTTCTGCTGGTCTCCACCTGGGTTACTTGGGCATCTGCAGTCAGCCACCAATAGGTTAGGCAGTGCTTTTTCCGTAAACTGGTTATCTGTCAGCTTAGGTAATGGTAGCAACTGAACCATACGCTATTTGTTATCCAACAGGCTAGCCTGGGTTTGTTCATATGATGGTCAAAGGGTCCCAAAATCTCCAACAGAGAACAAGCCAATGTGGCAGCACAATATAAGTCTCTGCTTGCATCACATTTGTTCTTTCTTGTCCCATTGTCCATCCCCAAGTGTGTCTGTTGCAGTTATTCCCTCCCATATCACCATTTTGTGTTAAGAGATCAGCTGCAATAGACATGCCTGTTAAAAGTGGAGAAGAATGGGAGGCATATAATAATGGTGCTCATAGCAATTTTGAAATCCAGACAGTAAGTACTGGCAGTTGTCCTTATTTCAGGGATAGGGAATATTCTCTTATTAGGCTAAGCTCTGCTGCCTGGGAGAAGATTACCAGTACGGTGTCTGCTACTGCTCTCTTGGAATGTCTTCTTCATTCAACATTACTGATTTCTTTCTTTCTTTTTTACTGATTTCATTCTTTATGAAAAAAGAAAAAATCCTTTAATGCCTGAAAATTCTTTGTTCTTCATTCTCACTTTAGTTGACTGGTTTTAAATTTAGTAGGAAATTTAGTGAACACCTAGTTACCTACCCCACTGCCAGTCTATCCTTCTTTACTGACAGAACCTCAACTTTACTGTGGAGAACAAAGTCTCCAGTTATGAGCTATTTTTTCTCAGCCTTCCTAAATGCCAAGAGGTGGCTATTAGACACAGGTCAGGTCAATGCGACACAATTAGAAGTTGTTTAGTGTTATTTTCGTGAAGGCTTCTAAGAAAGAGGAAGAAGTCAGCTGGCACTTGACCTTTTGACATCTGCCCTTTCTCTTTCCTCCTGTATTTGTGATTTTTGAAACAGAGTCAGCCATTTTGCATTTACTAGAGAAGTTCTGAAAAATCATAAATTCTTAGGTTTTTATCTTTTTGATGTACCGCTTATTATGAGTTATTCAATGCATGAAAAAGATAAAAATCCTATTAGGCTAAATGAATGCTAAGTTAATTTTTTTTTGGGGGGTGGTTATGTACATTCCTAACTGTTACAGAGAATAATGTTTAGTCATGTATATTTAGTTGGTAAAACAGGCAGAAATGAGTGGTTTTCCTCGATATACAGATATGCATAACCACATTCTTCTCCTTGGACATTATATAATGAAAAACAAGTGTATATACAATACCTGACTATGAAATATCATGAATTTTACTATAAAAGAATCTCAAAAATTTTTAAATTATTAAAATTTATTGAATTTTTCTAAATACTTATATATTTTAATTGTGGAAAGAGAAAATAAAAGTGACTAAGATGGGCATGGGGAGATAGAGAGAAAGTAAGCTCACTATTGACTCTTACAAGGGCACTGCCCCAACAGGAGGGCCCCACCCTCATGACCTCATCTAACCCTAATTACCTCCCAAAGGTTCCTTTCCAAATACTATCACATTGGGTATGAGAACTTCAACATAGGAATCCGGGGAGGTGACAAACATTCAGTCCATAATATAATAAAGGCTTTCTATTCTGATCACCAAATTGATTTCATTAGAAAACTAACAGCTTTGCTAATACAACAGTGAAGAACACACAAATATTCATTTTAATCTGAATGTAACTACATTTTCATCCATTTAAACAGGTGTAGATTATAATATTTCATCAAAACCCCTTTAAAACTTATTTGAAAATGCAGAACTGATAAAGATGCTTGTTTTCTGCATTGCAAGGGGATTTTTAATTTAATCATTGGTTATTTGTTAGTCACAAAGGTGAACACAGGAAGGTAGTGGTTTTCCAGCACAAGTTGTTTCTGTTCTGCAGGTCTACCGATAGCCTGAATCTTTTGACATCACTACCTTTGCTCTTAATCTTTACCCAGACAAGTCTCAGAATTCCGACATTTCTTTTTATTCTACAAAATTGAGAATAAGTGACTTAAAGTTTATGGTTGGTGGCATGGCGGATTCCAAAATAGTGAACAAAGGTTGGTAGTCTTGGCAACAAGACATCAAATTCTCTGAGGAAGAGTTTTATCTTTCAATAAATGGTTTAATAACAACTACAAAAATGGACCTCAATTTTAACAGACTTAATTACTAAACACATATTTTCATTGCTCTTTTATGTTCTGTATAAACTCATACTGTTTAAAATGCTCTGGGCTTGGAATCCCACCTAGATCCTAAGTCCTTTCTGCCCTGAGAAGCTGGGAGACCTTCTGACCACATTGAACTTGGAATTTCCTCATCGGCCTATCAGAGAATTAGGGTTGATAATGTCTAATATTCTTTCCAACAATAAACAGTCCATTTCCAATAAATTTGTCAGAGGTTGGACCTCAGGATTGTTCTGCTAGGTATGCTAAGTTGAACGAGGAACCTACCTTGATATCCTTCAAGGAACAGAAGATGAATGGGAGTAGGGCTTTGCAGTCAAAAAGTGCTTCATAGCAAAGAAGAAGCAAGAGAAGTTTAAGGAGGTGGATCTTGTTGAAGAGGAGGAAGAAAAAATATATACATTTTTGTTTTCGTCCACAGTTGACTGTCATTATGTGAGTATGACTAAAAGGTAGTAGCAGGCATGGGAATTAGTCTGCGGTGTGCATCGCACATTTTTTTTTTTTGGACTCATAGATCTTAAGCCAAGATAATTGATTCAAATGCTGTGAAAAGGGAAAAAGCTATTGATTTCTCACTGTAGGTCTTTTAGTGACTGTGAGCTGCACATAAGTGTTAATATTATTTGTATCTCTTCCTTGAGTTTTAAGAGGTTATTATGGGAAGATTTGTCAAAAAAGGGGAACTTGCAAACATTTGCCGTTCAAGATAAGATCAATAGACTCAGTACCGCTCATGTCAGGGCATTCTATGAAACAATCTAGTAATAAGGAAGTGTGTGGTACAGGGCCCTATTGCAGGTGATCGTGGCATATATTTTACTTGTGGTAAGTGGCTTTTGAAATTCAAAATCCAAAGCCTACATTAAAAAAATTAATCTTGGGTAAGACGTGGGTAAAGATTATTTATTTAAGAAGATGCTCACACTTTGTCCATAGCTCATATAAAATACTTATATATTTTTATACTTATAATATCTGAAAAACCAGTTAATAAAAGGATTCTATTTTTTCATTGAAAATTCTTCAACATTAAGATAAAGAAGTAAAATGTGTGTGTTTATCTGTTTGCCTGCTTAGCATTTGTTTTTTAGGCAAAATGCTAATCATTGCTAATATTAATAGCTCCGTGAAGGGCTGTAAATTACAAAGCTCCTTTGTTTTTCTCTCAAAGGGACATAAAAATGTGCTCCAAAATGTTCTCCAAATTCCTACCTCTTACATAGCATGATGTGTATAGTTCATTGCAACAGTTGAAGCATGATCTTTCTGTGTTAATACTAATCACATTTGGTTTATTCAACATGAAGATTGGCTCTTAATATGATGTGTGTCATAGTGGAAGAGTCTTCAATGGAACATAAATAAAATAGTTTCTTACAAAAGAGTTTCTGCCTCAAGCAAGGGTAGGTGACTTGAGGAAGTTGCTCATACATAGTTGCTTGGTAACTCTTTGGTTCCATATGTTCAATCCAAAGTTTTCTGTGTTTTAACTGCATAATAAAAGTATTATTCATTTAAAAGTTATTCTCAAGTAGCATCTATTTTCATTTGGCCTTTATATAAATTATTTCTTCTAGTCTTACAGTATTCTTCAAAGGTTAATTAATAGGTGTTTTGTTAAAGTATGTTTTTGAGTGTCTTAGTGAATTTTAATGAAAGACTTCAGTGATTTTTATGAGGAAAAGGTCTTATGAAACCACACAGAAAATTGACTTTAAACTTGCCTTTTCTGTTACTGTTCATTTTAATAAAAACTTTATTGGGTTTTCTGAGTATAAGCTCAGCAGGAGATGTTTCCTTCATTAGAAAATTTAAAGTGCTTAAGGGAATAGAACATGTTAGCTTCTTGTTTGCAAATGCATTACACTTTTTTCTTATATTTGGCCAGTGGGATTTTAGGGGGAAGGAAAATCATCTTGCATTTTCCTGTACTTGATAATCCACAGTTTTTTACAGCAATCTTTGTACAATCTGATCTTAGAAGCTTTATACAATGCACAATATTTTGGGGAGCTATGCAGGGTATTAAATTCCTATCCCAGGATAAAGAAATAATAAACACATACACAATAGAACATTTTATCTAAATTGCATTCTACCTGATGACATTTTCACATTTCTACAGCAGCTGCTGCACATATGAATTCACTGCAGCTTATCAGATCTATAATCTGATTTTGGCTTCTGGGAATTTGATTTTTTGTATTTTTTTTCCTAAAATTTTTATATGAGTATACTTTAATCTGCATAAAAATATTCACACTGGGGCTAAGGAAAGAATTCTTATGTAAATGAATTATTTAAAATTCTGAATAGCGACTTCAGACAAATGGAGGAGAAATGACAGGGAATTAAAACATTGGAGGAATATTTTCAATATGGTAATTAGATTAAACTAGTTTATTTTTCTGTAGAACATCAAAGATCTACCACAAGCCTGTGACCAGATTAAGTGAAAGTCACAAGACATATACTCATCTGGGGGATGGACATGCTTGAAGCTCTGACTCGGGTGAGGCAAGGTCAATATACATAACCTAAACATTTGTACCCCCATAATATGCTGAAATAAAAAAAAATAAGTAAATAAATAAACCAAGCCATATTAAAAATAAAAGCAAAATGAAGAGGAGTACCTACTTTATCAGATCTCAAAATATATTATAATTATGGTATACATGAGATATCAATCTACAAGTTATAAATCATATTTGCATATAAATTACAACTTTTAAATAAAACCATGTGTTTTGGGGTCAGGAATAAAAAAAAAACACACCAATGGCATTTTAAAAGGATCCCAGAAATACAGTCTTGAATATGTGGGTTATCAACTTACAATAATGTTGACATAGTCACACAATGGATTAAATATGGGTTTGATTTTAACAGTATTGACCATCTATTTTGGGGAGGGAAAAAAGAATTCAATCCCCTCAGTATTCTAAATTTCAAAAATTTCAGATCTATGAGCTAAAAAATAAAACTAAAGACATTTACTTTTCACGTCTTTGCTCAAAGGTTATGTTTTCATTAGGATCTACTATGACCACTCAATTTACAATTGCAGGAACCCCCTACTTCATTTCTATAGTACCTAACCAATATTTATATTAAAATGTAAACTTTTCAACATCTCTGTGTTTCAGTAGCATATATACACATAATAAAAATACTGAATATTAAAGTGTGATTTATTTATCTCTTGATATATATTAAGGTATTTCTACGCCTTTTTCCCCCTTCACCACCTTACCCTACACATTACTTGGTGTATTTTACCAATTTACTTTTTACCGTATATACAGAGAAGTATTTAACTCACTTTATCTTCATTAGAATTGGTGAAAACTTTTCAGGTTTATTAATCTTATAGGCACACAATGGTATGATTTCTCTTTTAAATCAGTTATTCTGGTAATTATATTTAAACTCTTAATCTAGATAGGTTTGGGAGAAGTATTATACCATACTGCTGTAACCTAACCATCTTTATGAAAAGGGACACATGATTTCCTGCTAACCCATAATTTGTTTATATTTGAACAGATCAAAGAAAATATCAATATAACTTCTTCATAAAATCCTGAATATTACATGAACTTGGTTTTTCTGCAGGTCATAATACATCATCTAATTACTTTCCTGTGTAAAGGAAAGGATTGACAGACTACTTGTAGCCTGTGAAAGAGTTGTTATTTCTTTCACAAATATTATTAATATATGTACTCCTTCCTCCGTGGTTACTGTCCTTATAACATTTTCATCATAAAGTATATTATTTAGCAAAGAATATTCACAGGGAGTTTCATAAAGCACTCATTTTGATACAAAATCAATGATCAAAGCTATATGTACATAGATGAGCAAATTTTCTGTTAATTTAAACTAAAATCAAAATTAAAGAATTACAAAAAGCTCTTAAAAACTGTCAAAAAACTGGAAGTGATTTTAAAAGAAAATACAACTCTCCCTTGATAGAACGAGCTAATTTACAGCCCTATTTCAGATACATGGCAATTTTCCTGTGTGTTACTAACCCAACTTTCTTGTTTTGTTTTTCATTAACACCTGGTTAGAACTCAGTCTCCCATTGGGAAACACCTGTCCACAGTTAACAAGGTGTTAATTGTAAAAACAATAAAAAAGCAGAGTCAGGAAATTAGTTCACGAATTATTATAACAATTTTTTTAACATTCAGAAGAGAAGATAAATAAAACTATATTATTTTTATAAAAATCAAAGATTTATGGAGATTCTAGTTCTGTAACTTTGCGCAAGTTATTGAACCTCTTAATGCCTTGCTTTAGTCATCTCAAAAGTCAGGATAATGATGCTATTTATTTCATTGAATTCTTGTGGAGATCAATGTAGTTAATACAGGTAAATCTCTGGCACACGATAAGTGCTGCAAAAGTATTGATTAATATTAGCCATCATCATTATCACTATTATTCATATTTTTAGTTGGATTTTTCCATATATATTTTTATGTGAGTGTATATGACATTGTATTATTCTACAGATACGTACGGCTTGCAGTGCTCTGTGTGCTTTTGTGCTTTCAGTCAATAGTTCCATAAATGCTAGTGAAGTGGTCTGTTCTATTTTCTCATGGCTGATGATTTTTAGCGCGCATGAAGCAAATGCTGTAAGCCAATGTGGTTTGTCAGTATCATGATTTCAATTTCTACAAATTTGCATTTTTTACTGGATGTGGCCTTTCTGCCATTTATTAAATACAGTGAATTCTGGTGAATGATTTGACCAATAATGGCTTTTTAAAAGTACATTCCATAATCCCTTTAAAAACGAAAGAAAATCATGCTAAACACTGTTAGAGAATCTTTCACTTTTCCTTGTGCTAACATTCATGCTGACATGCTGAAGACAGCTATAAGACTGATTAAAATACGAGCAAGTCCTTTGAGGCATTGCAAAACAGGGAGCACAACGCAGTGACCCTGGAGAGAAGGAAATGCATGAGGTGAAACCTGTTACCCTTTCAGTTCTTTGCATGGTGGCACTATCCCACTGTGGCACAGAGGGGTGGAGTCTCAACACCTCATGGTAGTATTGTTGATTAGAGAAGAAAGATATTCAGCCAATTACCGAGCTTTGTGGGGCATAGTCATAAAGAAGAGGGAGTTCCTGAGAAGGGGTGTCTAAAATCTGTAAAAACATTCAACATGGGTCCTTGGATGAAGGCTGGTCTGTACATGTACAGGACAAGACTGCAAGAGATCCAGCAGAGTTCACCTCTTGTTGGGTGGAAAGCTGAAATTTGGTACCAGGTTCATGCAATATTCAAATGTGTTGTAATACCTTCACATCCACGGTGAAGAGACATCCATTAGCATGTCAGCATTCAGCTGATTCCCTAGAAAGGACACATTTAAGGAGGGAGGACTGTGCCCTAAAATGAATGCCGTTTCCTAGGACTAAGTTCAATATGAGACTGGACCTGCTCTAGCTAAGAATAAAATCAAACATATTAGGGTCAAAAGGTTCAGTAAGAACTTAACAACTTGATGGAATAAACACCAATATTCTTTAAAGGAAAATTTTTATAATCTAGAATCATTAAAATCAAAAGATCCCGTACACAATCAAAATTGCTAGACATGCAAAGAAGTAGTAAAACATGATCTATAATAAAGAAAAAAAGCATTCAGTCATCAGGACAAGAAAGTATTGGTATTCCCAAATGAGGAGTTTGCAATGCTTGCAAAATACATGCGGAAAGTTTTGAGGATAGCCTAATCATAAAGAGTGAATAAATGGGGAATATCAACAGAGACACGGTGACTATTTAAAAAAAGAACTGAATTGTTAGACCTCAAATGAAAAATTCACTGATTTGGCTTATCAACATTGAGACTACAGAAGTGAGAACTGACAAATATGAAAGAAGACAATGGAAATTATCTAGTCTAAAGAGCAGTGGAAAATGGTTTAACAATATGATTATTAGAAAATTTCTAAGTTTTTGGATACTAAAATAACACATTTCTGTAGAGTCCATGGGTCAAAAATGAAATAATAAAATATATAAAACTGAGTACTTTTTGAGGTATAGCTAAGCATTGCTTAGAGGGAAATTTATAACTTTAAAAGATTATATTTGAATAAAATTATGTAAAAATCTATAATCTAAATTTTCCCTAAAAAGCAAGAAAAAGCAAATGAGGTTAAACCAAAATTAAGCAGAAGGAGAATAATTAGGATTAGAGAAGATTCAATGCAATAGAAAAAAGGTGTAGGAAATTAATAAAGCCAAAATCAGAAAATTAAATTTAAAAAAATGTACTTACATTGGAATAAAAAAAATTTAGAAATGAATGTAAAGATGTCCAAAACTTCTACACTGAAAAATACAAAATATTAAGATGACTTAAATGGAGAAATGAACCATCTTCATAAGTTGGAAAATTCAATATTGTCAAGGTGTCAGTTTTTCTAAATTGTTTCATATATTTGATACAGTCTTAGTGAAAATGACAATGGGCCTCCTTTGAAGATTTTGATAAATTTATTCAAATATTTATATTGAAATGCTAAGGACTTGGAATAGTCACAACAGTCCAAAAAAAGAAGGTCATAGTTGTAGGACACACGTTACCTGATATTAAGACTTGCTATAATATAAATTAATAATAATCTTACTATAATATAAATTAATAACAATCTCTATATATTTAATAATATAAATAAATAATAATAATATAAAATAATAATAATCTTGCCCAATGTGCTATTGGGCAAGAATAGAAAAGCTGATCAAAATCATAATACAACAGAGAATCCTGAAATAGATTCATATTCATAAATTCAATTGATGTTTGAAAAAGTGCTGGGAAAAATCAATGGGGGAAAGAATTTTTCTTCAACAAATTGAGCTAGAAAAACTGAATAAACCTATGAAAACCATAATATTTGCCTCTTTCTCACAACATATTAAGAAATTACTTAAGATAAATTATAGAACTAAAGAAAAAGCCAACTATAAATTTCAAAAACAATTTAGTGGAAAATCTTCATTACTTTGTGGTAGGTAAAGATTTTTGAAAGAAAATAGAAAACAAGATTTACTACATACCATTAAGAAAATAAATAAGTTATAAACTGAAAAAAATGTACATTATAAATGATGAAGGATTTGTATATGGAATATATCAATTATTCCTACAAATGGGATAGTAGAGGTCAAACAACCCAATTTAAAAACTTGTCAAAAGATATGAACACTTCACAAAAGAAGGCAAACAGATGGCCTATGCAAAAGTGAGAAAGCCATTAGTATCATTTCTTATCAGAGAAATACAAATTAAAACCACAATATGGTACATTCAGTAGAATGACTAATATTGAAATGAGAATAATAAATATTGGAAAGCATGTAAAGCAACTGGAAATTTCCTACATTACAGAGGAAGTATAAGATTGTATAATCACATCAAGGGCATGCTAATAAATGAAAAGATAAAAATCAGTAGGCAAGTAGGATTAGTACATGTCTTTCAAGATTAGAAGGAGCATTATAAAAAATCACTCTATTCTAGCCTTAAAGAGGTGACCAATAATTGCATGAAGGAAGATTGAAACAAAGTAAGCCTGAAAATATTGAGTGAGAGATTTAAGGAGAACTGTGACCAATTGCAAATATCTTAAACCAAGAAACAAGATTTACCTACTCTATGTAGTGCTATTAGAAAAAATATTTCTTAAAAACTTGTTAGCAGCAAATAGATACTGCAATGGATTGAATGTTTGTGTCCCCACCCCCCAAATTCATATGTTGAAATCCTAACCTCCAATGTGATAATATTAGGAGGTAGGGCCTTTGGGTGGTAACTAGATCATGAGTATGGACCCCTCATGAATAGGATTAGTACCATTACAGAAGGGACCGTAGAGTGCTCTCTTGCCTGCTTTTTGCCATGTAAGGATACAATGAAAAGACAGCTGTTTGCAAACAGGGTCTGCACCAGAACTCAGCCATGTTGGCACCCTAATCTTGGTTGAACTTCCAGCCCCCAGAACTGTGAAAAATGAAATTCTGTTGTTTATAAGCCACGCAGTCTATAGTACTTCATTACAGCGGCCCAAAATGACTAAGACATATGGGGATGTACATGCATTCTGATTTGTTTTGGAGGATTACTATTTATTGGGTCAGAAGAGTAAGTAGGCAAACTCAAGAGCTCTGCCTAACATTTTGAAACAGAACTCCTAAAGATTCTCTCTTTAAACGCAGATCTGCAAACTCTAATTCCTACTCTGCTTGAATTCTACAAGATGAAAAGGACTAGAAAGGGGAGGCCAAGGTCATGTTTTATTTAAATCATGACTTTCCACGCAATTATACATGCTCCCAACAATACTATCATACAAATACAAGAACAAAATTGGAAACCAGCCTGAAATCTATGCAGTGTTATTCAAATGTTTTCATTTTATTTGAAAGAATTTTGAAAACCTCTGTATGCCTTTGCACATTTTAAACTTGACAAAAAATTATCATAATACTATACGGTGTAAAGTATTCTGGCATTTTGTTTGTTTGATCATACTTTAGACAGACAAAACCCACTGGTACCACAAATTCAGATATAGTGCTGTTAGTTTCCATCCTTCACCGCAGCTTCACTATACTCGTTTAATTAAGCTTGCAAATATCAGTTCTGCATTTAGTGCAGTTTAAATGTTAGTGTTAGATTCAATGTTGAACCTCATTTATGTTGTATTTTTCATCAAAACCACAAACCTTCAGATTTTAGTCTTATCAAATTATGGGAAATGTCTATCATATAATCTAAATGACAAAGGCAGTTTTTATCAGACAAAATCAGACTGAATTTCCATGAAAATGTCTTTATTTTATTTATATTTAAATACAATTTTTATTCCCATGATAGAAATCTCATGGCTGAATTCTAAGATAAATAGACACATTAGATAAAATATATAGAAAACCCAACCCTTTGTTATTAATACATGGATGAAGTATGGTACAGCCCCTTAAATGCCTATCTTTTTAGTTTGCTCTTAGATTTCTCTACTCAAAAAAAATGTATCTAGAATAGTCCTTTGGTGCCTGAATGTGTTTTCACCCTGTGGGAATGTGTCACATTCGGTGGGATGGGTGAGATGCACTCTCTTCTTTTGTATAGTGGTAAAAGGGCAATTTTGAAAGGAGAAACAGAAACAAAAGGGATTTGGCAGATCACAGATGTTCTCTGGCAGATTGTTTTTAGGAAAAGACACATATTGAAGTTGAGGGTCTGGAAATTGATTTTTTAAAAGCTATCTATGTGTATGCCCATGTAGCTGCTAGAAAGTCTTTGTGTATTCTCAGGTGTTTAGGTACCCAATTCTGAAGAATATTGCTTTATAAAATAATGGTTTAAAAACTGTTGTCTTAGTGATGTTTTTCACAATTGCTTTCCATTGATAAGGTCTTACAGGTTTTCCTAAAGAAATTGACAGAAAAAGAATGATTCAAAATAAGAACAGCAAGGCTGCAAGATTGGATTCACTCTTTTCTATCACTTTGGCCAGGCTTTCTGTCTCCCTCCTGTATGAACACACATGCACCCGCATATACCTGAATGCCCAATTTTCCTTGCAACAGAAAAGTTTCCCTCATGTTTTACGCTCAGTTATTGAATAGATTAATACAATTATTTATGTACTAGACATTTTACTAGGCTCTGTGGATATAAATATTTACAAGGTGCAATGTCTAACTCTAAGAATGTACAGTTTAGAAAGGAAAAAAAACAGCCATTATCTTATCATTTTGTGAGCTGTTCATCACACGACAGTGATTGGTACATGTGTGGCTATATCCAACGCTGATGGGAGCTGTGGGGCTGCAGTGTCCAACCCAGACAGCACAGCATGTGCGGACATATTCATAGCTGCCCCTGCTTCTGTCAGGTCCAACACGATGCTTTCTGGTAGAAGCTCAGCACAGACAAAATGTGGCTGTGCCTGGAAAGGTATAATTACAATGTCGTTTGTTTGTTTGTAACATTATTCTCAAACTCAAGAAAGAGCCGTTGCCTCACCCTTGAACAACCCCATATCAGAAGCTGTTTATTTGTGCTCAGAAGCTCTTGTGGATGGTTTCCCCTTCAGATCTTTTCTTTGTGAGGGTTGCCTTATGTTTTGAAAATGAAAAGCAGCTAAATAGTCTTAACTATGAAAGTTAAATTAAATTTTTGGATGCATAAAAGGCAATAATTCCAGTGATAACCTTAAAAGCAATTAATAAATTAAGCCTCTGTAGCTTCTTAGGAATTTACTTATTTTTTATAATAATAGATTTTTAAAAGCACATTTGGCCTAACAAATTAGGCTTGATTCTGTAAAATAGATTTCTGTCATCAAAATTTATTGTCTTTAACATTAGTTTGAATATGCTTCATGGCCATTAAATCAAACTATACTGAGCAGAAAAAAAATATGCTGGTAGAATATAAACACTGCCACTTACAGACAAAGAACCTAAGTACAGTTTATATTTTATAGATTTTCTGATGCTTTAGTACAAATTAAAGACTCCTTCCTGCCAGTCACCAAACATACAGCAATAAGGTTCATTTTGTTGCCACACAATAATTTGCATTTATCAAAGTGAGTCTCGAATAACTACATTGATTCTTACACACTTAAAGCTACTTAATTAAAAGACATTTAAGTATACAAATTGTACAAAAGACATTTAAAAATAACAATAGCAGTAAAGGGCAGATGGTAGAGGTTTAATGAAATTTTTTGTTCAGACAAACTCTAGCATTCCTGCAGAACAAGATCAATATTGGCTTATTTTACCCAGATATTTTGGAAAACTTCATAACAGTGGTATTTTCATCATGGAGTCCACTAATGGACTCTTATAGCAGGTGGCAAAGGGATCTGTAAGGAATACCCAATCCATGTTAAAATTGGACACATTCAAAATATTGGTATGTACTCTTCCTAAACTTGATCTACAAAGCTATTTCTTAGAGTTTTCTGGACCAACCATATGAAATGCTAGACCTGGTGAAAAACAAAAGGAAAGATACTAATAAGATACCAGCAAGACATACAATCAGACAAAATTACAAATGTTAATCCTGTTTGAATGTGCACGTTTCACAAAGTCATGCCCACTTTTTAAATCAGAAACTTCCCTTTCTAACTGTGATGTTCTTTCCAGTAGAATAATTTGGAAGTAATCAGAATGATTTTAAACTCTATCATAGGGGGCTCGTGGACTCTGAAGACAATATTATTGGAAGTAACATTACTGTTAATATTATCACTATTTTATTCATTAATGTATGCTGCAACTTCTGTGTGCCATATAACATCTTCTGTACATACATACATCACCTCAAATACGTATTATCAAAACACACCTGTGAATAGGTATTTTTATCTTTGTGATTTTACAGATAGGGACACTGAGGCTCAAAAGAAACTACACAGTGTTGAGCTATGAATAAGTATCTGATTCGGGATTTAATTTTGGGTAAGACTAATGTCAAAGCCTATGGTCTTACTACCACTAGACATCTACAAAATCTAACAAAGAGATTTCAGTACTGGAGTGTTTAAAAACATCTAGAAACTGATGAAGGAGGAAATAATGAAATAATGTCTTTACTTTTCATTTCAAGAGTGGTAGGCAAGCCTTCAGAATCATAAACTGCAATAGTCACAGCCCCTTAATAAATGTGAAATGTCTGATTTTAAGAGCCCTCATAGAACTAAACTATGATATTTTATTGGTTTTACCAACATCTCCCTGAATTCAGAACTGTTCCCACAAAGGGTCAATTTAGACTTTCCCTTCTCCATTTCTGATAGTAGCTGCTGCTGCTGCTGCTGCTTCTTAGTGTGTGTGTGTGTGTGTGTGTGTGTGTGTGTGTGTGTGTGAGGTAAGTGGTTCACAGAAAGACTTGGGAGAGGATTTTTATTCAGCTTAGCCCATTAAAAATTAACTACTGACTCCTTTCTCCCACAGCATCAAGAACAAGGCAGTAAATCACTTTTCAACAAATCATCTACTTCTTCAATAGATGTAAATTTATAATGTCCTTCAATTTTAGGTCAATGAAGTGGTGCCATATACAAATTGATTATGAAAGGTGATGAAAGATAGGATGAAGATCAGGTACCCAGCTCTAAAGAAGAGGTAGATCCAAGAACAGACTTTTTTGTAAAACGATAATTGGAAAACAGATCTTTCAAGCAAGCCCCTATAAATATTGTTTCTCATAACAGCTGATATAATAAGGACTAATAGTACTATTAACTGTCCTTTTGACTATTAATAAAATAGAAGCATTTGATAAAATACTTGCTTAGTGTAAGTCAATTTTTGTGCAGGAATATATTGAATATCTTAAATATCTTTACAATATTTTTTCATGAATAAATTTGGACCCTGATATGACCAAAACGGTAGAGTAAGTTCTCACATTGCATGATATAGAGGATGGCTAGAATAATGTTACCTTGAGAAACATTTTTGAAATTACAACCAAATATTCATTTTTACCATTAAACAAAATCTCAGCACAGCATTTATGACCCACAGCGTTTCATACTCCACTTGCCTTTGACTCTGTTCCATTCACACTGGCTACTGGCTTTCTTCTAGTTCTTCAGGCATGTTTATGCAATCTCCTCTTTGCGCTGTGTGTTACTGGGTCTTAAATGCTCTTCCCCTCTATCTTCTCATGGTGAGCTTCCTTTTGAGATTCAACTTTCACGTTAAACTTAACTTGTTCATGGAGATCTTAGCCTGACTTCCTAATCTAGAGAGCTACTCAATTGCTATCACATGAATGTTTTTCCCCTGCAAAGTGCTGCTTGTCACCACAGGAAATTTTCCTGTTTATTTGCATACAGATGTATTTTCTTAGCATCTGCCTTCCCCCACTTCAATGTAAGATCTTTGAAAGTGTGGGATTTTGACTGTCAGGTTCCTAGAACTTAAAGAAATTCAATAACTATCTGTTGCATAAAGAAATGAAATTAATTTTCAGCCATGTAAACTAAGTCTGCTCTTTAAGACAAATTTGTTAGAAAATAAACACATAGGTACAAGAATATATCGATTTGTTGCATAAAGCCTTTAGATATAAGCTAGTTAAATATTGAAAGATATTTGCTCAAAATTCAATTACGTAAAGTTTAGAGTACTTGATCTCTGTACTTTCCTTTGCATAGTATTTAATAGACTGTTTTTATTTTGGATGAGGCCACCTAGTCCTAATTTGTGATAATAAAACTGTATCAGTATATAAAGGAGAATGTTTGTCTTCATATTTCCTATTAAGGGGATGTGTTTGCGAATCAAGAGTATCAAGTATTCAGTTTTTCCTATAAAATATTGTCATTATCCTTTCAAACATTGTTAAGGTGCTGATTTCACAGAATTGGTTGTATAAAACAGCCACAGAATGAGCATTCGCAGCCAGGGATCATAATGAAGTCATTCAGCATGGCGCATACCTGATTCCTGGCACAGAGTCCACATCCAAGAAGACCCACTAAAAGCCACAAGTCTTTTTTTATTACTTTCAGAATAATCTAAGAGTTACTGAGAAGCAGAACAATGCCAATGATGGAATAGCCATGCCTAATGCCCACCTGCTTCTCTTGTGGGACATTGGCCTTAGAAGTCCAATATTGCAATTCATCTAATGGAAAACTTGCATATTGAGCTAACTGGTTATAACGGAGGAATAAATAATTGTCTCTTAAAAGTATGACACTGTGTTGGAAAAAACAGATATACCTGACACAGGTTTAAAAAATGATTAGAGTGCACTATTTAATGCTGTCCATAAATATTTCTAGAGGCAAGAAATTTTCCTCCAGTAACATATTTAATTTGAAATTTTTTAATGACTTATACAATATGATAGGGTATAATAGCATTTATGTACACATATTTTAAACTTCAATTACATGGTACGTAAACTTGGCAGAAAGGATGGTACATAAGTGATATAGTTTTCTCAGGTAAGAAAAAAATTATCCTAAAGTTGGAAATATGGCAA
Source organism: Indri indri (assembly GCA_004363605.1). Lineage (NCBI taxonomy): Eukaryota > Metazoa > Chordata > Mammalia > Primates > Indriidae > Indri > Indri indri. Next base: position 30,934 of record RJWJ010006227.1, read on the forward strand.
AAAGTTAGATGGTATGTATTTTCTATCTATATAGGAGCACAGGCCCAACAAAAGCTTAATAAATATACTTTTCAATTCACAGCATATCATTGATTAAAGTATCATTTTAGTAAAGTAAATGGTTCCTTGTTGATTTTTTTACAGTGTTGATGCAAATAATTTGCATCTGAAAGAATAGGTAATGCAAAGGTTACAGTTTATTGCCCTTTCGGACATTAATCAATTTTTGAACTAGCCCGGCAATATTAACCTAACATTCTTTTATTAAATTGTACGATCCTTATAAATAACTAGTTTATCAAATGTGAATGATATCAGCATAAATTACTTAGTTGAATAAAATACATTTTGTATTGATTTTACGGTTTGCGTGAGTTCAACAATTTAAGTTTGGAAAATTATACTTTAACAGCCCTAAATGCATACACCAAATCAGTAATAACTCCTTAATGTTCTACCTTCTTAAATACCTTTCTCTACAACCAAATCTAGTGTGTTATCCATGTTGCTATTGCCTTAAAACCCCTTTGCCTACAGCATAAAACCCAAACCTTTTAGAACGAATTCTAGTCCAGAAAATTTAACCCTCTGCCTGCTTCACCAGTATTTTGTCTTGCTTTAAGTATTCTCATGCTCTATGCCCCAACCCTATTGAGTTGTTCATTATTACTCTGAGCATTCCCAGGTGTTTCATGGAGACTTTTCTGCTTTTGCTATTGTATTATTTTTGTCTGAAATGGCTTTCTTCTAAACAGCTGACCTACACCTATCTTCTTTCCAAAAATCTCAACTATCAATTTTAAAAATAAAATATTTCTGAACTAATCACCTCACCATGCCCCAAGTAAACTGACTTTCTCCCACAGTCTCCTAATTTGAACTTAATAGATCTTTCGGGGCACCTACAATGCTTCATAACACTCATCTGTGTGCATGTCTTTCTCCATTTACCAGATTCTATACTTCTTAAGGAGGATCTGTGTATTACATGGCTTTATATGTCTAGCAATTCTGCTGCATAGTTCTCTGATACACAGAAGGTACATAATATATGTAATATATGAATTAAAATAGTAGAAGATAGAGATTAGCGGGACATTCATGTGTCCTGACATCATGGGGTGAAAATTGGAAAGGATTTTAGAGATCAGCTGGTTTAGGGTTTCTAAACAAATTATGGTCTGGATGAGTAAAACATCTAAATTCTACATTTTAAACATTAAAAAGATAGAAATATCTTTATTTACTTGTTGAGACACACTCAATGATCTAAACATGTCATTTCCTGTGAAGTCGAGGCCCAAAGGTGGAGCAAATTGTCCACCATCAGACTTGAGATTAGCTCTTTTGTCTTGAATCTCAAACAAGTATTCTTATAACTAGTACCAAGGACTTGAAATATGTTTTACAAGGTTCTTTTTTATTCTGATGATGAATTAGCTTTGCCTTCAGGAAACTGTGTTTATATTAATAGGCAGGCTGAGCCCAAGTAAAGGAATATGACTCCCTCATACCACATTGCTTTTTCACCATCCCCAAAGACATTCTGACCTTTTAATTTCAGTTTCTTCATTCTCTGTGATGCACTACATTCTCCTCAGAGTAACATCATGCATCATTTCAGTTTTCTTCTGAGACAAAGTAACGTTACAGTGCAGAGCTTTTGCTAATAACTTGACCTTTCAATTCAGTGATGTTCACAGTGGTAGCATGTGAGATTTCTCCAAGAAAAAATAGAAAGGAAAATATCAAGAGGTTTATGTTCTACTGTTAGTTAGGAATTCTGGCAAATTTAATACTGTGACATATAGTCAGAAAGCCTAATAAATTTCATTTTTCCTTTTTGTATGCAGAACCACAAAGCCTTTTCTGTTTATTTTAGGCAAATGATGACCATATTTAAAAAAATAAATAAAATCACTTGCTAAAAATGAACAGACTTTTAAAATAATAAGGTAAGAGATGGTTGAATTGGTCTTAACAAGTGAGATGGGAAAAAATCCATTATTCTATGTACAAAAATAAATCCAGTATTTGTAGACCTTCAAGCAATTCGTGATGAAATATTTTTTAAAAACAATAAAATATTCTTTGTAAATATATCACGCTAATGTTTAAAGGATTTATCTAAGTCTTATAAATGGAGTTTCTTGGGAATAAAACATACATTGGCTGGTAATGTATCAATTTGTTCCCTTTTGAGAAACAGAAATATAAGGTAATATGTTTAAAAGAAAGAGACTTATATTTACCAAAAGGCTGTACAATCTGCCATTCTTAAAATTAAGGTGCATAACATTTGTGATTCGTTTTCTTCCTTTCCTCTCTTCCTTCTTTAATCTAACCTCATTTCTACAGTCCTTATTCTTTAATTGTTCGAGAGTGGTATTTGTTACTGTTAGCATGTTTCCAGAATAAATGAAAGGTGACAGAGATCAAGAAACAGTCATTATTTTAGTTAGGAAAATAATAAAAGATTTCATGGTTGCAAATGTAGTAATCTGTAAACTATTCTGTTGGTAACATAATAACTAAAATCTAGTCATATACCACTGAGAATATAGGACTCATATACTGTAATGTAAGTGGATTTGTAAACAAGATTATTTTTGAAGTTGTATTGACTTCATTGATTTTCATAAAGGTGTACTCTGCTGTATGTAATAGAGTTTTTATTGCAATTTACAGGTAAACAGTTGAAATACCTTATGGCATATTTTTCTTAATGTAGCGACGGAAGCTAAAGGTGGAGTGTGTCACCATTAACCTTGAGACTATTAGGTTTTACTGGCTTGTATTTCTACCATTTATTATTTAAATGCGTCTGTGTGCTTATTGCACATGTAAGACAATTCTATGAATCTTCTATTTCAGGATTTATTTCAAGAGGCTCTAATAAAATAGAAGAAAAACATTTTACGTGTTTTAACAATAAATGTTACTTTTTTCCCCCAAATATGGCAAGTTTATAATTCCATAATTGGTTAAACATGCATGCATGCACATCCATAATTGTACACACATACATTCTGACTGCAAAAGCCCCGGAAAACATTGAGTTGTTCCACCATTCTTGCTTTTTGTGGTCATAGCCCCTTGAAAAAGAACAGTCATTTTATTAGGAAGCTTCTACAACTTCAAACTGACATCTGGTTGTTGAAAATATATATATTTGCTTCTCCTCATCCAGGCTCCAACATGATTAAATATCATTATTTTTAAAGAGCTTTGAAATGAGACAATATGGTGGTTTTTAGAGAATAGTGGAGATGATGAATCTGCTTGAAAACTTGAAATTGCAAAGCCCCGTTCTTTTTTAATGTAAACAGACGATTTACAAATTTTGAGCTAGTAAGTCCCACGTGGATTTCAGTCAAGATCCTCGTTAATTGTTATAGAAGTAGTTTGACCATTTCTATCTTAACTGTTTCTACCTAAAGCCATGAGTTGATTGCCTGTAAGGAAAGGCAGGAAAAAAAAATGGAAATATTTGACTACCTGTTTTCAGGTTTGATTTTAAGAGAGAGCTGTCCTGGTTCTTTGGCTTCTTGCTTGGAAGAATCGCAGTCAAGGCTCATGTGACAGAGTGATCACAGACATTGAGCAGTTCCACACAAGCAGCCCTTATTGCAAAGTGAAAGGGAAGAGAGAGTGTGTTCTGGAAAGAGGAACCGGTCTGTCTCCATGAGTGATAAAGACCCTGAACGTAATGAAGTGTCCCTTTTTATGTTGGTTCTCTAATCCTATGCTAAGCTGGTGGTAGAATATTCATGATCTTTCGAAGAAAGGGGTGGAGAGTTTTCAGAATTGGGGTCCCTCCTCTTTTGTTACCTTATAGGGTAACTCCCGAGGGTTGTAATGGTATTTGTAAATTGTGGGTGGATGTGATTTCTACTGCATTAATGAGGGAAAGTTCACCTTTGGTTGAGAGCTCCTGGCTTCTGCACAAGCTCCTGGTCAGGAAAAGTCCTTGACCTCAAGTTCCTGCTGTGGTGGTTTCTTTTCTCTGTTTTTATTAGTCCCAACACTCAGCCTTTGACCACTTCCCCTTACGTCTGGCTACCTGTCCTTCTGCCTGCATGTTTAGCCGCCTTCCCTGCTACCTGCACACCCTAAATGGCAAAGCCTCCGTTTTTTTAATGGAAACAGACATATTTACAAATTCTGAGCTAGTAAGTCCCATGTTGATTTCAGTCAAGATCTTGGAGGAATTGTTATAGAAGTAGTTTGACTACTTCTGTCTTAACTGTTTCTACCTAAAGCTATGACTTGACTCCCTGTAAGGAAAGGCAGGAAAAAAATGGAAATATTTGACTACCTGTGGATTTGAATAGCTAAATTTGGATATGAGGTTTATAGCTATGTGACCAAGGGAAGGTTATTTAACTTTTTAACTCAGTGAATTTCAACAAGTTCCATTATTTCTCTGCCTCATTTTCCTCATCTATAAAATGGAGTAATAATAATATCCTCCTCATAGAATTACTGCAAGGCTTAAGTTAAATCACATATTTAAAACAGTTATTAAAAGAGGGTTGGTATATCGTAAGTGTGCTAATAGTGTTTATTAATACTATTATTGTTATCGTGATAGGCAGAATAATGGTCCTCTAAAGATGTTCATATCCTAATCCCTGGAACCTAGAATATGTTACCTTATTTGGCAAAACAGACTTTGTAATATGATTAAGGTTACAAACCTTCAGATGGATTGTCCTGTAATCTCCTGGTGTGCTTAATCTAATCATATGAGCTCTTAAAAGCCAAGAGAGAGACAGAGGATGGGTCAGAGAGATGAGACGTAAGACTCAGGAGAGAGTTGAAACATCAGAGAAACTTGACCCACTGTTGCTTGCTTTGAAGATAGAAGGCAACCACAAGACAAGGAATGCAGGTGACCTCCAGAAGCTGGGGCTGACCCTAAGCTGACAACCAGTAAGAAAAAAGGAATCTCAATAGTGCAACTTTAAGGAACTGAATTATGCCAATAATCTCAATGAGCAAGAAAACAGATCTTCCTTTAAAACCTCCAGGAACGAATGCAGCCCTGAGAGTACCTTGATTTTAGCCCAGTGAGATCTGTGTCAGTCTTCTACATACAGAACTATAAGATGCTACATTTGTGGTTTTTAAAACACTAAGTTTGTGGTAGTTTGTTATGGAAGCAATAAAAACAAATACAATTACCATAATTATTATCTTTATTAACTTTTAGGTCTCATCATGAATAATTTGAATAAACAACTGCTGCTAGAAACACCTCCTCAAGAACCTCTGCTTTTCCAGGGGTACAACTAGTCTGACAAAGGATTAATAACTAGAATATACAAGGAGCTCCAACAACTGGATAGGGCAAAGGATCTAAATAGACATTTCTCAGAGGAAGACATGCAAATGGCCAACATATTTCCAAATATTCTTTGTCAGAACCTGTGTTTTCTAATGAAGTTCTAATTTTTGCAAGAACAGGAAGGTATTTGTGATTAGTCATGTTGGTTTTATCCTGTTTATTCACAGAGGATGAAGACTAATGTGTCACATTACTAGAAGCCTCTTTATAGGAGCACTATCCTGTCTTTTAATGTTATTTCTGCCAACTTTGTAGTCTTATAATCATCTCTTCATATATGGAGAAATTAGAAATAAGAATTTTTTTTGCATTGGCAGGTAAAGAACACACGATGAGCACATCTTTAGAAAATGAAGTTAGACTATTGTTTCTATGAACAAGCATAGCCCTAGGTTAAAGTACGCTATGATATGTATTGTTCAACCACTTTAGAAAGAATGGATGTTAATTTCCATGGAGCTAATGCAACATCAATTACATTCATATCAAAAATTTTCATAAAATCTTTATGAACTCATTGGTTTGGAACATCCATTAAAGTGCAATTTATAATTTTTATCTGAAAATCAAAATGTGGAAAAAATAAAAAAGTCCCTTAAATTTCAAAACACAATGTATTCTAGAGGTGAGTAATAACATGTTAACTATCAAAATCTTTTTTCATTGTCAGAGAATATTGAAGCTGAAGTAATCCTCAGGTTATTATACAAAAACCAGACTAACTGCTAGGAGTCAATGTCAACATAATGTATATTGACTGGATATTCTTTTTGTGTGGAGGACATTGCACCAAAACTACCAAGGAGCAGAAGCTAGCATATACAGACTTCTTTCTTATGCACATGAGGATAAAACACGAAAATACATACTTTACACAGAATATCTCATGTAATATTCCAATTATTTTTCTATATGTGGTTTTAGTTTTTCTTTTTTGGAAATCCTAAATAAAATTATTTATAATTTTTGAACCAATCACTCATTTTCTAATCCTGTATTTCCAATTATGAAAGATTAAAAAGATGGTTGAATAACATTTTTAAAATATACTGAAATTATTTACACAATAATTTTAAGCCTACTTTAATTTTTAAGTCTAAAACTGTGCAAGCACCATAATAATGTTTAAATTATTTTAAAGGATTAATAAAACTATGATGTTGTAAAAGGTTATCATAAAGAGGAATCGAAGACAGATTAGAGGAAAAAAAGGATATGTGCCTTTTGTTTGGTGAAATTAACAAATCGCAGCAGTCATTGTGGAACGTAGAATTTCTGCATATTCATCCCCATTTTATAACACACAAATGCTTCAGTTCCCACACAAATCCTTCACAAATTAGTCACAATATCTAGTGGTATCTCACTCAGAGTAAGCATGCTTTCAATGTCCACTAATTGTTTTTGAATAATTTGTCACAGGTCACAACCCCACTCCAACCCTTTGATGGACAATCAAAATTGATGCTTGTAAGTTATTTGCCTCCAACGTTTTTTTTTTTTTTTTTTTTTTTGGCTGCAAACTCTGTTTGATTTTTTAAATAGAAACATCTGTGAATATTGCTTCTTTTTCAAATATGCCAAAAGTCACACTGAAATGTTCTTTTCTAAAGATCTATAATCTTTTATGATGATCACATTAAATAGAAGCATAACTTCACAGGAGAGACATTTGCTATTACATAGAAGTCTTTATTTATCTGGAGAGCAACCTAATTTTTAATTCTCTCATCTGGGGTGGGGGCATCATACCATGGTATTATTAGATTGAGGCAAAGAAGAGACTGTATCAGACAGAAAAGCAATCTATTTGCACATCTTAATCATATTCTCAGAATAGATGAATTACACTTATTAAAAACATGCTTTGCCTTCAAGCTAAAATGAATCAGTTTATTTTACACTCTAATAAAATAGTGAAATAGAACGGTCTAAGGCAAAAATTGCAATAAAAATCAACTTCGTATTAACAAAGTTCAGTAGTTGAAGTCCAGCATACATATATTTCTAGCACATTTTACTAAAATTTGGTATGCAGATGACCCATCTCCCGGCACATATGAAGTTACTACTTAAGCACATACAATTCTAAACATCACTGTTATGTGCATTCTTTCAATTTAAAGGATTCAAATTTAAAGTATGCTTTTGACAGTTTGGAAAACTATACACATAAGATACTCATTTTTATCATTAACTTTCTTCTTATAATTGCTGAGGGTCATTAAATGTATCATTAATGTTTTCTAAATAATGTATTCCCTTTCATGTTTGGTAGCTATCAAGATTTTGATTTAAATTTATTTCTATTTCCCTTATAGTAAAATTTTATGGCTAAGCTCATAAGAATTCACCATCTACAAGCCAGTATCAGCTGGCAGAACTTTTCACAGCTGTTTCCCATTTGTTAATTCCATTACTTTTTCATACAGAGTCAACTTTGAAATAGAAGTGAAACCAAACATCATTCATAATTGTGTTTCACTGAAACTGTTATCATCCTGTGTATTCTAAATAAATCTGAAAACTATATCCCCAAATCCAGTTGTTTCCACATATTCAAAATTAGTTCATATAAATGCAGTCATGGAGTTTAAATGAACTTCTCTGTCCTATTATTATCCCTAGGGTATTTTTCACAAAACATTTAACAAAATCTATGAATTTAATGTGTTATGATATCAGTGCTCTTATGTTATTTATAGTCTAAACAAATACCATCTTAGACTGTGTATTAGTCCATCTGCATTGCTGTAAAGAAAATACCTGAAGTTGGGTAATTTATAAACAAAAAAGGTTTATTTGGCTCACAGTTGTGCAGACTGTCTAAGCATAGTGCCAGCATCTGCTTCTGGCGAGGGCTTCAGGGAGCTTCCAATCAAGGTGGAAGGGGAACGGGGAGCAGCAGGGATGTCACATGGTGAGAGAAGGAGCAAGAGAGAGAGGAGGTCGTGCCCGGCTCTTTTAAACAACCGTCTCTCACATGAAGAGATAAAGAGAGAATCCACTCATTATTGCATGGAGGACATCAGGCTACTCATGAAGGATTCACCCCAATGACTCAAACACCTCCCACCTGGCCCCACATTAATGCTGGAAATAAAATTTCAACATGAGATTTGAAGGGGCCAAACATCTAAAGCACATCAGACTGCAAGACAACAGTAGTAGGAGAATTTCAACAATGAAGAGAACATCCTGACACAAAATCCATGAAGAAACATGGCACTGGAATTATGCCTCAGATCAATTAGCCTTCACAGACATATACAGAACATTTCATTCATGAGGTATTTGTCTTTCTGTGGCTGGCTAATGTTGTTTAACATAATGTCCTCCAAGATTATCCATGTTGCTGCAAATTACAGGATTTCATAATTTTTTATGACTGAATGGTATTCCAATGCTGATGAACACCATATTTTCTTTATCTGATCATCCATTGATGGGTGCTTTGGTTGATTCTGTATCTTGGCTATTGTGAATAATGCTGTAATAAACTTGGAGGTGCAGATATCTTTTTGATACAGTGATTTTCTTTCTTTTGGATATATACCTAACAATGGAATTGTTGGGTCATATGGTAGTTCTATTTTTAGTTTTTTGAGAAACTTCCATACTGTTCTCTAAAGTGGTTGCACTAATTCACATTCCCACCAACTGTGCACAAAGGTTCCACTTTCTCCACATCTTTGTCAGCATTTGTTATTGCCTGTCTTTTTGATAAAAGTCATTTTAACTGGGGTGAGATTAATCTAATTGTAGTTTTGATTTTCATTTCTCTGAGGACTAATGATGGTAAGCATTTTTTCATATACCCATTGGCCATTTGTATATCTTCTTTTGAGAAATGTCTATTCAGCTCTTTTGCCCATTTTTTAATCACATTATTCGATGTTTTTCCTATTGAGTAATTAGAACTCCTTATGTATTCTAGTTATTAATCCCATGTCACATGAGAAGTTTGTAAATATTTTCTCTCATTCGTAGGGTTGTGTCTTCACTTCATTGGTGATTTCCTTTGCTGTGCAGAAACTTTTTAGCATGGTGTGATTCCATGTGTCCAATTTTGCTTTGGTTTCCTGTGCTTTGGGAGTTTACAAGAAGTCCTTGCCCACACCAATGTCATAAAGTGTTTCCCCAGTGTTTTCTTTTAGTGTTTTCATAGTTTCAGGTCTTAGATTTAACTTTTTAATCCATTTTTTATTTTATTTTTGTATATGGTGAGAGACAAAGGTCTAGTTTCATAATTCTGCATATGGATTTCTAGTTTTATCAGCACCATTTATTGAAGACTATCCTTTTTCCAATAAATGTACTTGGCACTTTTGGCAAAGACAGGCTCACTATTGATGTGTGGACTAATTCCTGGGTTCTCTTTTCTGTTCCATTTGTCCATGTGTCCATTGTTATGCCAGTATCATTCTGTTTTGGTTACTATAGCTCTGTAGTATAATTTGAAGTCAGGTAATGTGATTCCCCCAGTTTTGTTCTTTTTACTCAAGATGGCTTTGGCTATTATGGGTCTTTTGTGGTCCCAAATAAATTCTAAGATTATTTTTTATATTTCTGTGAAGAATGTCATTGATATGTTGACAGGGATTACATTAAATCTGTAGATTGTTTTGGGTAGTATGAACATTTTAACAATATTATTTCTTCCGATCCATGAGTATGAGAAGTTTTCCATATTTTTGTGTCCTCTTCAATTTCTTTCTTCAATGTTTTTTCATTTTCATTGTAGAGATATTTTACTTCTTTGTATAAGTCTATTCCTAGGTATTTTATTTTATTTGTAGCTATTGTAAACAGGATCATTTCCTTAGTTTCTTTTTCAGATTGTTTGCTGTTATCCTACACCTTTGCTGAACTTGTTTATTAGTTCTAATAGATCTTGGGTGGAGTTTTTAGATTGTCCTAGATATAAGATCATGTCATCTGCAAAAAAAGGATAGTTTGACATCTTCCTTTTCAATTTGGATGCCCTTTAATTCTTTCTCTTGTCTGTTCTAGTTAGAACTTCCAGTGCTGTGTTGAATAACAGTGGTGAAAGTGGGCATCTTTGTCTTGTTACATATCTTAAAAGAAAAGCTTTCAGTTTTTCCTCATTTGGTATGATACCTGCTGTGGGTCTGTCCTATATGGCTTTTATCACATTGAGGTATGCTCCTTCTATAAGCAGTTTTTGAGAGTTTTTTATCATGAAGGAATGTGAACCTTTATAAAATGTTTATTCAGCATCAATTGAAATGGTCACATAGTTTTTGTACTTCATTCTGTTGATATATAACATTAATTGATTCATATATATTAAACCATCCTTGCATCCCTGGGATGAATCCCACTTGATCATGATGAATAATCCTTTCAATGTGTTGTTGAATTGGGTCGTTGAGGATTTTTGCATCTATGTTCATTGGAGATACTGGCCTATGGTTTTCTTTTTTTGTTGTGTCTTTGTCTGGATTTGATATCAGTGTGATGCAGGCCTCACAGAGTGAGTTTGAGATTATTCCCTCCTCCGCCATTTTTTGGAATACTTTAAGTGGGAATGGTATTAGTTATTCTTCAAAACCTTATTTGAATTCAGCAGTGAAGAGATTGGGTCCTAGGCTTTTATTAGATGGGAGACATTTTGTTACTGCTTCTATTTCATTACTTGTTATTGTTTTATTGAGGTTTTGGATTTCCTTCTGATTCAATTTTGGTAGGTTGTATGTGTCTAGGAATTTATCCATTTCTTCTAGGTTTTCCAATAAATTACCATGTAGTTGCTCAGAGCAGTCTTTAATGATCTTTTGAATTTCTGTAATATCAGTTGTGACGTCTCCTTTTTCATCTCCAATGTTATTTATTTGTGTCTTCTCTCTTTTTTTCTTAGGTAGTCTGGCAAAAGGTGTGCCATTTTTGTTCATCTTTTCTAAAAACCAACTTTTCACTTCATTGATCTTTTGTATTTTTTTTTGTTTGTCTAAATTTCATTTATTTTTGTTCTAATATTTGTTATTTCTTTTCTTCTACTAATTTTAGGTTTGGTTTGCTCTTATATTTCTGGATCTTTAAGATGCATTGTTAGGTTGCTTATTTGAGGTTTTTCTACATTTTTGATGCAGGAACTTATAAACTTTCCTCTTAGTACTGCTTTTTCTGTATCCCATATGTTTTGATATATTGTGTTTTCATTTTGATTTATTTTGAGAAAATTTTTAATTTCCTTCTTAATCGTTTCATTGACTGGTCATTCAGAAGCATATTGTTTATTTTCCATATGTTTGTATAGTTTCCAATGTTCCTCTTGTTATTGATTTCTAGTTTTATTCCGCTGTGGTCAGAGAAAATATTTGATATGATTTCATTAAAAAAAAAAAAACATTTAACTTCTTTTGTGGTCTAACATATGGTCTATCCTTGAGGATGATCCATGAGTTGAGCAGAAGAACATGTGTTCTGCAGCTGGTGGATGAAACATTCTGTAAATATCTATTAATATTAGGTACATGTGGTCTACAGTGAAGATTGTGTCCACTGTTTGTCAATTTCTTGTCAGGATGATCTGTCCAGTGCTGAAAGTAGAGTGCGGAGGTCTCCAATGATTATTGAATTGAGGTCAATCTCTCTCTTTAGCTCTGATAATATTTGCTTTATATTTCTGGATACTCCAGTGTTGGGTGTATACATATTTATATTTGTTATATCATCTTGCTGAATTGTTATATAATGATATCTTCATCATTATATAATGATCTTTTGTCTCTTTTTTACAGTTTTTGTCTTTAAATCTATTTTATCTGAAGGATATATAGCTACTGCTGCTCCTTTTTAGTTTCCATTTATATGGGATATCTTTTTCCATCCCTTTATTTTTAGTCTATGTTTGTCTTCATAGGTGAAATGGGTTTCTTATAGACAACACATAGCTGTTTTTTGAAAAAATCTATTCATACACTCTCTGTCTTTCGATTGGGGTATTTAGTCCATTTACATTCAATATTATTACTGATAAGTGAGGACTTGCTACTTCCAAATTGTTATTTAATTTCTGGTTATTTTGTGGCCTTCTATTTCTTCCTTCCTTCCTGTCTTCCTTTGTTAAAAGTTATTTTCTCTGGTAGTGTGTTTTAATTTCTTCCTTTTTATTTTTTGTGTATGTGCTGCAGGATTTTGGTTCGAGGTTACAATCAGGCTTGCAAAGAACTTTTTATACCAATTATTTTTAAAATATGACAACTTAACTCTGCTTACAAAAAAATAAACAAATAGGCAAAGACAAATCTTAACAAAGTTCTACAGTTTAATTCCATCCCCCAGCTTTTTAACTTTTTATTTTTTCCATCCATAGCTTTTGTACTATCTATGTTTCAAAATGTTGTTATAATTACTTTTAATAGATTTGTCTTTTAGTCTTCCTACTAAATATGTAAGTGGCTATGTACCACAATTACAGCAACAGAGGTATCCTGTATTTGTCTACTTACTGTTACTCATAAGTTTTATACCTTCAGATCCTTGAGAAGATTTCTTATTGTTCATTAATGTCCATTCTTTCATATTGAAGAACTCCTTATAGCATTTCTTACAGGACAGGTGTAGTGTTGATCTGTCAGCTTTTCTTTGTCTGGTAAAATCTTTATTTCTCCTTCATGTTTAAAGGATAATTTTGCAGGATATAATACTCTAGAGGTAAGGTTTTTTCCTTTAGCACTTTGAATATGTCATGCCACTGTCTTCTGTCCTGTAAGGGTTCCACTAGGAAGTCTGCTGCCGGATGCATTGAAACACCTTTATATGTTATTTTTTTTTCTTTCTTTCTTTTTTTTTTTTTTTTTTTTTTTTTTTTTTTTTTTTTTTTTTTTTTTTTTTTTTTTTTTTTTTTTTTTTTTTTTTTTTTTTTTTTTTTTTTTTTTTTTTTTTTTTTTTTTTTTTTTTTTTTGCTTTCCTTAGGAACTTTTCTTTATCTGTGACTTTTAGGAGCTTGATTATTTAATGCCTTGAGGTAATCTTGTTTGGATTAAGTCTGCTTGGTGTTCTATGACCTTCTTGTACCTGAATATTTATAGTTTTCTCTAGGATTGGAAATTTCTCTGTTATTATTTCTTTGAATAAATTTTCTACTCTTACTTCTCTACCTCCTCTTTAAGGCCAATAGCTCTAAGATTTACCATTTGGAGGCTATTTTGTAGATCTTATATGTGTGCTTCATTCTTTTTTATACTTGTTTCTTTTTTCTCTTCTATGTATTTTCAAATAGCCTGTCTTCAAGCTCACTAATTCTTTCTTCTGCTTGATCAGTTCTTCTGTCGAGAGCGTCCAATGCATTTTTCAGTTTGTCAATTGAGTTTTTCAACTCCAGAATTTCTGCAGGATTTTTTTTTATTATTATTATTTCAATTTCTTTGTTAACTTTCTCTGATAGGCTTCTAAATTCCTTTTCTGTGTTTTCTTAAAGTTTATTGATCTTCAGTACAGCCATTTTGATTTTTTTTTTTTTTTTTTGTCTGAAAGGTCACATATTTAAATCTCTATCTCTCCAGGATTGGTCCCTGGTAGTTTATTTAGTTTGTTTGGTGAGGTCATGTTTTCCTGAGTGGTCTTAATGCTTGTGGATGTTAGTTGATGTCTTGGCATTGAAGAGTTAGGTATTTATTTTATTCTTTTCAGTCTGGGCTCATTTGAGAAGGCTTCCCAAATATTCAAAGAGAATTCAGTGTTGTGATCTAAGTCTATGATCACTGCAGCCATATCAGAACTGGGAATGCCCCAAGCATAGTAATGCTGTTATTCTTGCAGATTCCTGGTCATGCTACTTTGGTGGCCTTGGGTAAAATATGGGAGATTTCCCTGGATTTCCAGGCAAAGTCTCTTACTCTCTCTTGTCTGTGCTGGGTTCCTGTGTTCTGGAGAGGAGTGATATGGTCACTCTCTCATAACTGCTGCAGCTGGGACTGCACCAAGTAATACCTAAAGCCAGCCCAGTTTCACCCAAAGCCCATCGTGACTGCTGCCTGGCTACCTCTGATGTTTATTCAAAGCCCGAGGGCTCTTTAGTCAGTAGGTGGTGAATCCTACCATCACTGGGTCCTTCCCTTCAGGGCAACAGGTTTCCTTTTGGCCCAGGGTTGGTCCATAATGCTGTCCAGGAACTGTCCTTGGAATCAAGGCTTTAGGAATCTGCTTAGTACTTTGTTTTCTGTGGCAGAGCTGGCACCCAAGCTGCAAAACAAAGTCCTCTAAACACTTGCCATTCCTTTCCCAGGCAGAAAAAGACTGTCTCTGAGCTACACTGCCTGGAGTTGGTGGAGGGCTGATACAGGAGCTGGTCTGGCTTCTGCTGATGTCTCACTGGGTCACATGCACCCCATGTCTGCTGGGCCAGTATAGCTGCAGGAATTACCCAAGGGCTACATTTCTTGTGGCCTTGCTGCATTAAGAATTTATTCCAGGTCACTTTTTTCCAGCTGGTGGCAGGGCTAGCCAGAACTCAAGTTTCAGGATGGAGGATTTCCTTCTGGCCAGGCTTGTTTAAATGTTCCCTCCATTGAGCTCTTTTGTTATTGTTTCCATTTTAGCCTTCAAGTTGAGGTATACGAGAAAACATAAAAGTAAAGAAAATGTTAAAGAATAGAAAATTAATTTATAATTTCACCATTTTAATCATTGTAAACATTTTGGTTGATTTCTTCCACGGAGAGTAATTTCTCCATTAAATTATTTAAAAATATTTGACATTATAATTAATATTTTAATGCGCTTATACCTTTGTACCTCGTTTCTTTTTAAACTTAACATTATAACACCAGTATTTTTTATGGAGCTGCATGTCCTTTGCAACAATGGTTTAATGGATTCATGTCACCATATTTCTCTTTCTCCTTACTCCATCCTGCCTGCGAGACTTTAGTCACACCAATCTACTTGTATTTTTCTGAAGATTCCAAGTTATTATTTACTTATATGTAATTTTACTTACTCTATCCAATTAATCAAACTACTTCCCACTCTATCTTCCTATCCCATTTACTTATCGTCTTTTCAGAGTGGGCTCAATCGCCAGCTTCTCCACTAAGAATTATCTCATCACTAGGGCCAGCGTATTGAGCATCAAGAAAAGAAGGAGTAGTCAATGTTGTTAGAGGAGTGCATTGAGTCAAATAGAGTGAGAAATAAATACAGTAAGATATGAGGCAAAATTTTAGGTAGATATGTCCAAAAGGATAATGAATATATGAGTCTGCAGCTTGAAAGAGAGATTTTTTCTTCATCATATAACAGAAATTGAATACATGGGGTCATATGGACAACAATGGAAGAGTGCGAAGTATGAAAAGAGGAAAGAAAGGTAGAGGACCCAGAATAGGACCTTGGGGAACATTAATATACAGAAAGATGATCAAAAGAAGAAAACCTCAAAAAGGAGACTGGAAAGGGAAGGAAAGGAGGGTTGGACTACTTGGACAGTGTGGTGTAATGAAAAGCCCTGGAAGATGGTTTTCAGAAGGCTTGATCAATAAAACCAAACACCACACACAGGTCAAGAAAAAGGAATTCAATAACGTATTAATTGTACTTTCATTTGTGAGAGTGATGGAAGTAGAAGAAAATAGCGATATGAAGAACAAGTGTTTAGCTTATGAATGATTTACCATGTAGTCTTCTCTCTAATTCAAATTTCTCAAATGTAAAGAGTAACAGTTTAGATAATTACTATGTGTCAGATACTGTTCTAAGAGAATCCTTGTCTTAATTCATTGAGTCAGCATAACAGCCCTAATCAATTAGTTATAAATGAGGTTTTTTTTTTTCCCCCTCCAATTTACAGAGGAGGAAACAATAGAGTCATGAAAAGGCTAAATACCTTGTAAGGAAATCCCTGTAAGAGAGAATTGACATCTTTGAGAAACAATAAAATTTTCTTACCACCATTGTTTAGTAAGTGTCCAAGTGTTATATATCTCTTGCTAGATTATTTTATATTTGTGATGCTATTTTAAATGTTGTTTTCATTTGATTCCTAATTATTTAATTCCAGTATATAGAAACAAACTTGATTTTTGTGTATTGATATTGCATCTAGAAACCTCACTAAATATACATTTTTGGTTGCTTTATTTCCTTTTCGTAGATTCCATGGAATTTCCTATGTAGATAATCATGTTATCTGTAAATAAAGACTTTTCCTTTCTAAACAGGATTTATTTTATTTCTTTTCCTTGTCTGCTTGAAATCCCTATAAACTTCAATAAAATGTTTAATAGAAATGGTAAGAATAGACGTTGTTGTCCTGTTCCTGATTTTAGGAAGAAAATCTCTGATCCTAGGAAGAAAATTAACTGTTATGCTAGCTATAGGTTTCTCATAGATACCCACTATTGAGTTGAGAGAATTCCCTTCTATTTCTCATTTGCTGGGAATTTTTATCAGGTATAGGCATTAGATTTCATCAAATGCTTTTTCTGTGTCTTCTGGTTTTAGTTGTGGGAAACTGAGGCTTCAATTATACATACTCAAGGATGTCTGGGTTGGGGCTTTCTTCAGCAGGGGCTCTGAAAACAGAATCTTTGGGTGTAGCAGTATAAGCAGTAGTCATACCAGTTATTGCTTATGTCCATGGGTCATTTATAAAGCATCTCTGATGAAGGACTGCCTGTTTACTAAATTGTCAGTCTCGCCACACAGACTTTAAGAATTCATCACATATTTCCTTTTGCCTTCTTAGGAATTACCAAAGTTTTATCTTTCTTGCAGTACTTTAGAATGTTCTTATTTATTAAAGGTAGCCTCTCTGCTTTAAACACTATAAAAGACATTAGAAAACAAACATTAAAAAGGAAATACCATATCTCTATTTTATGCCATGCCCTAGGCAATTGAATTCCCAGGAATCCTGCCTTTTCCTTACGGAGCCAGTGTATTGAACTATTTTTAGTAGCATTAATAAATAACTCCAAAGCCTCAAAATTCTGAATACAAAGTGAGGGGACAAGAAGTCTTGGTTAGCACTAATTTGCTCCATAATCTTAGAAAAAAATCATGTATGCTCTTTGCACCCCAATATTTGGATTTGTAAAATGAATTTGATTCATATTATTTCAGGTTGTTCCATTTCTTCTGTGATCTCTACTTTGTCAATTCTGTGGGCATCTCTGGGAACTTCTCATTTTCCAAATGATTTGTTATATGAATTTGCAAAGCCTAAAACTAGTTCAAAAATTAATGTAATAAAACGATTTCTTTGCCTGAAGAATTTTGGAGTTTGGAGGCTGAGGTTAGCCTCAAGAAGCTGGTCTGATTTGTATGACCTATTAGCATCAACAAGTCATTGTATCAAAAGTGCTTCTGATGGAGTTTGTATCTATAATAGCATCTTTGGCTGTTTGACTTCTTGGCTTTTGTATCTGTTCAATCACGTTTTGGACTGAAATGTTATATATAATGCTTTGCATTCTTGGGATATATCAGGACTGGAGTGGAAATTTTCGCTTGAAAAAGAGAATCTAAATGCCAATTGCAGATATGAAGAATTATGGTTCTTAATTTAATATATCATGGACAAGGATGGATTTGGGAAGTGAGATAATAGCCTAATAAAAGATACATTTTCAAGTGAATTAATTAACCCTTTTCTCCCTTCTAAGTCAGCTTGCATGTAAAAACGAAGAAAGCAAGGGTTTTGTCTATAATCTTCAGTTTGCAAGTGCAAGTAAGTCTTATCCCAGCTCATTTACGCTAAAGTGGATTAAGTCGTGGGATGGAGAAAGAGTTTGAAAGAGGTAGGATTGCAATGAAGAAGTTGTTCAGGTATTATTTCTCTCTGGGGTTCATATGTCATCACTCTGTAAGAGGATAAGTGGACATTTTTGTGTTGAGTTCCTTTTAGCTCAATAATTTATACTACCTCTGCTATTGATGCAGCTGCCTCTGCTCATGCTCTGAAATTAAGCCAAAAGAAGAAATCTTAGGTGTAGACTCTAGGATCTTATGAAAATTGATCTGGTAAAGTAACTCACAATCTTTCGAGAAGGGGTAGCATATTTTTGGCTTATTTAGGTAACTCTGTAAAGAAGAAAGAACCTAAATGCAGATAGAATGTGAAAGGTCTTAGCAATGTCACATAGAAAAGCCATGGTGTGTATAATTTTAAAACTCCTATAGTTAGGATTAATATGTGATTCCCCCAAACCAAACATTTAAAAGAAATAAATTCTTCTTGAAAGTTTTTAAGAAGTTATAAAATTGTAGCGGTTTACATAACAATTGGACAAAAATCCTGAAAAATTCTAATAAAAACATGAAAAATACTGAGATTATTTAAAACTTTAAAAAATTGCCAGTGGATTTGCCAATGGACAATTGTTTCTTTTATGGCTAAGAAAAGAAATTTAAATGCAGTGGACCTCTTTCTCCCCTAAACTACCCTCGTCTTTGGCTTGCTCTCAGAATACATTGGGTATAATTGTTGGTTTTGCCAATATCCCTTACTAAATCAACTCATGCAGCAACAACTTCCAGGAAAGTATTTTTCTTAAAATCTTCATATTATTTACTTCCATTTGCATTTTGTCTAGAGCAAATTCTTCACATTTTGTAGCTTATGTTTGATATTTTTTCCCGTTTCAATTTCTAATTCAGATTTTTTCCTTATTTGTTTTTCCTATCAGTCCTTTCCTTAGCTTTCAGTCAATGGTGAGTGGGGGTTGGGTTGGTGGGGGATAGGAAGGAAGCCTGTGTTCACACAGCTCCTCTTTCCTTGAAAATTTTGCTTATGTTCTCAACGGAGACTATCATAGCAAATCGAAAAGCCAATAATGTGCAAAAGGCAAATCAGTGAAATGTTAACAAAGTCAGTCCAAACTTGATTTTTTAAGTTTCATAGCCTATAAAAAGCCTTTCCTAAAATTTACAGCTGGGTAAGTATCCTTTATGAGTTTTCACACAATATTGTGCATATCTGTGTGTGTATATATGTTTGTACACATATTTATGCATGTATAAAAATACATACATTCTCACACACACACTACATTGTAGTACAATTATCCCTCCTTAGACTATGAACACTCTGGAGGTAGGGAGCGTTTATTAGTAATGCTAAAATCCCCAAGACCTGAAAGAATACCTGAATATAGAATGATTTCAATGTATATTAGTTTAACTAAGCAAGGTGGATTTCATGTGTATGGATATGATAATTTCAAGTATCACTTAGAATTATGATGTATTATTACTTATTTAGAAAGTATTTAAATATATTTACTATTCACACAATAGTCTGTTGTTAATTAATTGTTTAATGTGATTATAATCAGTGACGGGACACATTAAATCTGAGGTATAACTTGAATTTGCTGCCAGACTAATGTTCTTTGGAACCATATATTGATAAGGGGCAACATTATATTGTGATTTAGCATTAATATTCAATTTTTTAATTGATTGATTATATTTACCTACCATTGGTGACATATGATAATTTTCTATATTTGATGCTTTTTCTACAATTAGAATTTAATGATATTAACTATTAATATCATTAATAACCTTTCTAGAATGATCTCTGACTTCAAAGACAGACTGATTTGAATGTTATTTTGGAAACATCCCATGTTGATGATTAATGTGTAAAATTATTACATAATTATATTTCCAAATGTTGAAGTCATGCTAAAATTATAATATCACCAGGTACAAACGGTTTTTTGGGTTATTTTCACACATCATTAAATAAGAAGATAAAGGAAAAGTTTTTACTTGGTTTAGTATGTCATAATTCAGCTTGAATTTAGTGACATCCACAACCAATATAAAATTTAATTTGTCTACTCTAATATGATACCAAAATCCAATTTAAAATGTCCATGAAAGAAGCTATGACACCGGTGATAAGAGATTTCATTGTCTACTAGAATGTGGGCAGAAGCAAACTCTACACATATGCTAAGTGGTCCTAAAAATTTGTGCAGAAGGTGTAGAAAAATTGGATTCAAATGAGATTAAATTATAATGTATTAATATAAATATGATAAAGGTCTATTCAAATGACATAAATTTTCAAAAATGACCATTCTTACTGCTTATGGAACTTTAGTGGTAAGGAAATAACTGAACTCTGATTGCAGTAATCGACCCCTTCTCCCTCCCGGATGTGTTTTCTGCTATTTGTGAGAACAGATATATTTATAAAAGCCACCTCAAACATTTCTTGACTAGCCACTGATTAGAAGGGCTACTGGTAGTGATTTGGGATATAAAGAACTTAGAATCTGTAGAGAAAATGAGGCACACATAAAAATATATAAATGGCAATAAGTACTTAGAAATACTAAGTGATAGAAATAATGGTTTAGTCAGATTAACAATAATTTTAGAGAACTTGATTAAGGCCATAATAATCTGTTACTAAAATTTGATATGATTTGTTTAGGAATTAAATAATAAAAATAATATTACACACCATTATTGAGCATCATGCTACTTTACAGTGTTATGTTAAACACCTACTCTATGAGGTGGCTCTTATTAGTCCCATTTTAACACTAAGAAAAGCAAGTAACTTGTACATGACACATATGGCAGAGAAGTTTTAGAGGTGGAATTTGAAATCAGGACTTACTGATTGTAAATCCCAAGCTCTTTCCATTATACCATGTTGACTGCCAATATCACCTCAAACTCAATTTTCCCTATTGAAACAATGTGATTTCATTTGGGAAATAATAATGCATCCTTCATCCTTCCAGTAATAAAATATTGTGACAAAAGAGACAAAATGTGAGAGCTTGGTAATGACAAAGTCAAGTTCCCAGGCATATCATTATAGCCACCGCTTAGATGACCTCTTTTTCACTAGGCACCACGTGGCTCTGGACATGGAGGACAGTGTATCAGCTTAGAATTGCATTTGGTTACAAGTAGCAAAGACCAGAAATAACAGTGGCTTAAACATGATAGAGTTTTACTTCTCTCTCTCACACAGAAAAATTAGAAATATATATTCCAGAGCTATTTTGACTGCTATGCAACAGCATCAATCAAGGACCCAGATTGCATCTGTTATTCCATTTTGTCATTCATTTTGTATGTCTTCCATCTTTAGAATCACCTCTAGCTCCCAAAGGCCTAATACAGCTCCATCACGGTGTCTGTGTTTGAGGGCAGGAAGCTGGAATTAGGGAGCAGGCATACACCAGCTCTACCTCTGCTTCTAAAAGAGCTTTCTTCAAATCCCACCTATCAACTTTCACTTATTTTTGAGTAGCCTTCTCTAGCTGCTTGAAAGACTCAGAAATGTTGCTCATTAGCTATGCAAATTGCTAACAGTAATGGAATCTGGATTTTGTTACTAAGGAAGAAGGGGAAGACAGGAACCAAGTAGCTATCTGGGCACCAAGCACTAAAGTAACCAAGCAGTGAACATATTCCAGACACGCATTACCCAAGCAATTTCAGTAGCTTGGTTCTCTTGTTAGGGTTAATTGGGAGTTTGTGGAATCTCCACTGGGATGGTCTCTAACTGAGTGATCTAGCAATTTATGCAGCTCAAATCAGGTGAAAAATTCAGTTAAACTCTTATGATGTGCTCTGTGTCACAAAGCCGCCTATCTGCTTACATTTTCTCTCAGCCCATCAGAAGGAATTAACTTAATCAGCAGTGCGAGATCAAACTGTATTATGTATGCAATTTTGTATTCCAAACTTTCCATCAACCTAGACGCTATTTTCATGATAAGTTATTGAAATCATGTTTATATTTTTGTGGTCCAATTTTTATTTCCATAATTCATGTTCATAAATATATAATATATAATCATAATATGCCTTGGTGATTTTTCAGATATTATATCCCTCAGGAAACATTTCAAATGATACAATTCACAATATGGAGAAAAATTTTTACAAATCCAGTTTAAGGTCACTTCTGTATTTTTCTCTGATCTAAAGTAAATGAATTCTTTAGTAGGAAAATATGTTTTATATGTATATTTTATATATATACATATATATTTTTATAGATATATATCTTACTGGGAAACAGTGTATCACTGTAGGAAGAAAATGGACTTTGGACTTGAATAAACTTCAATTTAAATCCTATCTTAGACTATTATTTACTTGCTGTGTGCCTTTGCTCAAACTGTGTAAACTCCCTCAGCCTTGTTTTTAATTATAATCTTTAATTATAAAATTATGATCAAATTGTATAAATATAAAATTGTCACATAAAAACACACCTTTAATTGTAAAATTGTGATGAAAATAATATCTGTTTCTTAACTTACATTAATTTTTTTTTGAGACGAGTCCTCACTCCATTGCCCAGGCTGGAGTGCAGTGGCCTGATTATAGCTCACCGTAACCCCAACCTCAACCTCCTGGGCTTAAGCTATTCTCTCACCTGGGCTTCCCAAAGTGCTGGGATTACAGACAAGAGCCACTGTGCCACCCCAAAATTGAAAAAAAATGCATGTAAAACATATTAGGTTGGGATACAAAATCATAATGGGATTTTCATATAGTAATTTTTTGATAGGAAATCACAGAATATGTATTACAAAATAAAGGTTATTTGTGCTTCAATCACTTCTAATTTTTAGCTATATTTATAATAACCTTTGCCCCACAGATTAACCTTGGATTTTTTTCTTCTATGAAAAAATACAAAAATAATGTGTTTATTCTCTAAAGGATAAAAATTAAACAATGCATGTTAAATAGGAAGACAATAACATTGAAATTTTGAATAAAAAACTGTGATGACCACCATTAAACAAGTATGTTTACAGGTTACTGACACACAATGGGAGATAGGCATATATTTTCCATTAAAATTATTGGAATTGATTCTATGAGGCATTTTCGGCAAGTTTTCAAATTCTGAGTTGTGAATGGACAAACACTCAGCTACGGTTTTACTTCCTCTCTGTTTTCCCGTTGGCCTCAGCTGGTATTCATCTAAATCTTCACCCTTGACCTTCATCCTCGGCCTTGTGTGGGGTTAATTTGTCTGGTGTATAGATAAAGGTTTTTCTTCCTCCAACAAGGCTATAAGTTTCCTGAAGTCAGGCCTAGCGCAGATTTCTAGTCTCTCAAAACAAGGCAATATTGTCTTGTATTTAGAATGTATTTGCTAAAAGAGAATTGGTACAATAATCAATACTCATAACTTACAAGACCAAGAGATCCTCAGTGATCTACACAGCCTCTTTTTTGCATGTTACCTCAATGCCTTCAGTTGGGTCCCTTCGTGTTAACCACACCAGGTTCTGGCTCCCAGGCAAATCTGTTTGCTTGTTTCGTTCTGTGGGTGACTCTGGTGCTAGGCCTGAGAACCTCTTTAGTATAGTATCTTTAAGAAATATCTGACTATTTACCCTAATCAGCAGCCTACCAATTTGTCAACTTTCCTCTGTCAATTCAAGGTTACCCAAATTCCAGAATTGAGCACCTGCTTTCTTAAACCACCATTTGCGATTCAAAAGCATGAGGAGCAAAAGTGTGGATCTGCCTGATTGAGCACATTCTATGGGATGAAGTCAGCACATTGAGTTTTTCTAACTAATTCTTTTTGTCCTGAGGGGACTGGGAAGTCTGGACGCAGCACAATGTCTATAAACTGAATTTCTTCTCAGTCTAGCCTTTCAAGTCCTAGGAAAGGAATAAGCTGAAAGAAAAAAGTGAATGAAAACAAAGGCAAACAGCAAAAAACCATGCTGCTACACCTTGGAACACAGCAGCTCCTGCTTTGGGACTTGTTGAAAATGTTGTAATCCAATGGGGAGAAATACATTATCCCTGTTTTGCTATAAACCACAGTTGCATATTTGGCTCCCAAATTCTCACTTGAATACCTGGAGACTGATGTGGAACAGAAGCAATACTCACAATAAAAAGTAGAACAACTGAACAAAGCAGATGTGGCAGAATACAGTGATTGTGCCCACGACGACCAGCTCGGATGAGATGGCTCCTGGCACAAAACCATTCAGTGGACTATTTGGGAGGAGCTGCAGTACCTGATGCATGAATGTAGATACCTTGGGAGTAGAGTACCTAAAAGTCTCCCTTTTGCAGCTTCCCAGAAATATACACAGACGACAAACAATTCAAGGGAGTAAGAATCCTGAAGTTAAGCAAATGGGAACTATGAACAAGCAAAATATGTTTATATATGACATGGTAATTAACATATTTATATTTAAACATGTATTCCAAGTCTAGAAACCTGGTCCCTGTCTTACTTACTGTGTATGATCTTGTTTGTTAATGGTCAGGAGCTGAGTGGAGAGAAACCCTGATTACTCTGTAATCCAGGACAGCAAGCACAGTAAGGTTCCTTTAAGGAGAAGCAAAGATGTGTCCATGTGTTGGGGCTCAGGGTCAGACATCAGGGTCAGATATCTAATGGTCAGATCCATTAGATAAAACTAATGGATCTAGAGTCAGGCAACACAGATAAAGAATAGATTGCCAAATCCAACATGGTCATCTTAGAAGCTAATATGGTAAGGGAATCAAACTTGCATTAACAAATTCAAGGACTGTTTCTTGTAGATAAGAGAAACTATACTCTGGGTAGAAAGCAGGAGGTTGAGTGGCAGCCAATTTTGTAAACAGACATAAAAATGAAGTAATCAGTTGTGGAGCAGCAGATATGACCACGTTTTGTTTGGTTCCTCTGACCACAAGTAGAAACAAATATTGAAAGGCTTGGCTGGGTTTTGTAATCAATGTTGGGTATAAGCCATGCCTTGAATCTACCTAGAATTTTACTTCCTTTAAGTTGAGGATACTACATGGCTATTGCTAGTCCCTAGGAGGCTGGAGTTCTGTCACCTTGATTTCAGTCTGATTAGCCCTAATAATGAACTGGAATAGATTCTTTATTCAAAGACAACCATTTTTCCCTTGCTCAGTATTTCCTTCTTCCAGATTCTGCTTTGATTTGGGTATTCTCACATAATCCTTGCTAAAATACTCTCAAGATAACCAAGTTTTGCCTGAATCTCTATCTAGTACCATGCTCTACTTGATTTCTTGGCTATTATTTATTTATTTATTTATTTATTTTTGAGACAGAGTCTCACTCTGTTGCCCAGGCTAGAGTGCTGTGGCATCAGGCTCACTCACAGCAACCTCAAACTCCTGGGCTAAAGCAATCCTTCTGCCTCAGCCTCCCGAGTAGCTGGGACTACAGGCATGTGGCACCATGCCTGGCTAATTTATTCTATGTATTTTTAGTTGTCCAGCTAATTTCTTTCTATTTTTTTAGTAGAGATGAGGTCTCGCTCTTGCTCAGGCTGGTTTCAAACTCCTGAGCTCAAACGATCCTCCTGCTTTGGCCTCCCAGAGTGAGAGGATTGCAGGCATGAGCCACAGTGCCCGGCCCTTCTTGGCTGTTATTGACAGATGCTGGATATGCCTGTACGTACCTCCTCCCTTATAGCAATGCATGTAGGTTCTATGCCCAGACTCTTTACTGCTTGCTAAAATGATGTAGGCATTCACAGATTAACATGCTTCCTTTGGACACAAATTGTTAGCCATGACAGAAATTTTGTTCCACGGAGCAAGTATGATTTGAAACAAACTGGATGTCTTAGTTTAAAGGACTGGAAAACAAAACTCAACTAAAATGTAAGTTTACACAACAACAAAAGGCTTGAGACTTAGGCCCCCAACTCAGGTAGCCATTTGGTTTGGTGAAGTGATGAGAACTATGCCATTGGGTTAGGTTTCTTTGTGTATGATAGTGATTGAACAACCCTGTTGCTCAGCCACATGGAAGAGTCTTTTCTCCATTGTCGGGACTTGAATTTTCACCTCTTCTTGTATAGTTTTCCCAGAATGTGGCCTATCTCTATAACACAGACTTCTGTGCTCTTTAATTTGTATTCAATGCTATCTTTTTTCATTCTTATTAGATTTTGCCAATCACCTCACCTTCTGAAATAGAGGCTAGTCTGGAGTTCAATTTGTAGGTCATTACTCTTCTTTAAACATATTTATTTTGGTTTTATGGCCACTCCTACTTACATAGAGAAGACATCTTCTCAACCAGGGTTTCCTTTGTAATCACCACTTCCTCTTCTGAATTCCAAAGTGAGGTATTGACTATTTTTTACACAAAACTTCATCTGGAAGCTCATTAAGCTAGTAATCAGGAACAAGTGAGCTGGTTCATCTAGAGTCTCCCACCAGCTATTGTGTAGGATCACTATGGTCCAGGATCTGGCCCTGAATTTTTCAGGTTGAGAAAAATAATTGCATAGTTTTATAGAGTTTTTCAGATTCTGGGAGATGAACTCACAGCAATGTAGTAGACCAAAATGACGCATTATTAGGTTTATTGCCTCAAGAACTGGACTGTTGAACTGAAAAGAGCTTTTCTCTCTGCCAATCAGAAGACGAAGTAAAAATTTGAAGGTAGTGTTATAAACATGGAATAGAACAAGGGATGCTGTATACACTCAAAGTATTTCATCAAATTACAGGACACGGGTTACTTATCCTGAGTCATATTTAAAGTATTCATGACGAAATAACTGTTTTGGAATCAGCCATCACAATCATTCTCTGAACAGTATCAGGCATTTAATTTTTCTTCTTTTCAATTTACAATTCTAGATTTCATTTAAACTGTATCAGAAATGTTATGACAGCACAGCTATTAACTCATGCATTTGAATATGAATATGAATGGAGCTTTGGGTTGAGATCCATGTCTTCTTGGTTAGTTAGATATAGAAGATATTTGGGTCCTGGTACATTTACAAATCTTCCTTTTGGATATATGATTGCTGTCCATTCTCCTTTCAGGAGGCTTTATGTGTCTGAAATCATCCCCACTTCCTGAAGATGAACATTATAATCTCTATTGTATGAATAACATAATTAATTCTCTAAAGAAGGAAAAATAGTACGCAATGACCACCTTGAAGGTAATTTATTCATTCCTCATATGTCTAGTTTTTATTTCAAACAGTAGCTTGCTTTCAAGTTTAAAGAGTATTGGCCTCAATTCTTAAAAAGAAAATGCAGTGCTCTGGCAGATTTAGCAACACCCTTGCCTCCGTGCCTCATCATCACATGGTAAACTCTTGAAGCTAAATACTCTAGTTCAAGCTATGGGTCATTCTTTCAAAAGTATGTAAAATATGCAGTCACACATTTTATTATTGAATAAATTAAAATAATTTATTTTAAAATTCTCAGAAAACAAAACATTAGACTGATACACAACCTCTAAACAATAACCTCAACCTGATGTACAGAAGGACTCATTATTGTGCATAATAGGATTCTGTAAAATGCTATATATTCATACAGACTCCAACCATATTGCAGAGATTTAAAAGCTATCTTACTTGATTAAGTAAATTTTGAAAGATATGGCTATTTTACAATCCATGGGCAATTATTTAGATGTATTTTAAGCATCTAACATTTTTCTAGTTAGATCTATTTTCATTGAGATAAAAATATTGGCAGTTTATAAGTAAATGATTTAGATCTGCCAAGTGCACTGATATTTTATCATAGAGATGTTTGCTACCTTTGCTGCAATTATTTTTATGAGATTTGTAAAAAGATGGAATGTAAGTATTAAACATAAATTAAATCTGAGCATTTTCTGAAATCTTTTTCATTCTTACACAGTTTGTTGATTGGCCTTATTCAAATATGAACCACCTGGGGAACAGTTTCATGTGTGTATCTTGACAAACCAAATCAGAAGCCTAATTTTATCTTTAAGCACTCAATTACTTTCCATTTACTGAAAACAATATGAACTAATTTATATGAGTTTTTTCTAAGGTGCCTTTTACTTTTTGTGCATTACTCTTGTAATCCTGGTTATATTCCTAAATCAGAGAGGGTAACAGAGAGCATTCACTTACATAATTGATTATTTAGGCATTGATACTTAGCACTTACTAAGAGCTGAAAAATCTGAGATTTTACCTACTTTTAACTTAACAAATTATCCTGCCACAATTTCATGGATGTTGTTAGAAAACATGATACTCCTGGGCCAGAGACAAAGAACTTCATTTCTTTTAGCCCAACAGGTAGTGTGTGCTCCCTGTTGCTTCAGTTTCCTTTGACTCCAAGTCTCAGAAGGGCATGTGGAATGACCCAGGTGAATGTTGTGTACAAAGTGGTTTTGCATTACAGCTGAATAAACTTAAGCTTAGACTACTCGAATGTTTGATAAAGCAAATCTGCCCAAACTCTTCCCTGGAGAGAAACATTATCTTTGTTATACTGGGCAGTAAACACATCTGTTCTCCTCTTAAGTGACAGCCACTATCTCCATCTTCTAAGGCTGTTACCTATACAAAAATGCTTGAAATACAGTCTGGAACAAAAGATAACAGTGCTTCTCCTTGCAAAATGTGCAGAACCATGAAAGACCCAAGGAAAATTGTCTCCCAAAAATACTTTACGGGGATATTTTTTTATGGTGTCTAGCAGGCAAAAGTGTTCTTGACTAAAACTCTTATTTTAAATATAATATTGAGAGACTGAATATACAAGTACAAATGAACAATTGCCAGACCATATATGAAAATAGAACCCTTTCTGACACACAAGTTTTGTGGCAACCAAAACTGGCAGCTAAAACTCCACCTCTGTATAAATCAGCCCAAAATGGTTAGCATTTGGTCAATGATTGCAAGGTGCCCTATTTTTCCTCCTGCCTTCTGACTCAGGATCAACCATAGAAAGCCAAATATATTCTCTAAACCAATCACATAGGATGCCCCACTTCAAATTATCCTGCTCCCAGCTTCTCCCTGCCAACAACATCAAATTAGGCATACCTGAAGCCATCCTTTTTTTCATTATAAAGCTTTTCCACTGCCCTGCCTGCCTTGAATATCTGCCAGATGCAAGTGATGGGGTTAACACTCTTACTATGGCAAGCTCTAGATAGCCTCCATTTGTTTTCATTTAGGCATAAATCCATAATATACATATTTTAAAAATGTAAGAATTAGAACTGATTCCACAAATAGTTTAATTTCTATAAAAGAGACCAAATTAAAATGTCATGGTTATGCGTGCATGTGTGTGCACATGTTTTAAAAGATATGAATTCTAGAAATTAAAAAATAAAACATTCAACAGTATGATTTTTGTGTATTTGTATATACTTTTTACTCAACATTAATGAAAAAAGCAAAAACTCATAGTTTTCTTAAATTATAGATTCAGTCTCTAGATACTTACAAAATGCCATGTAGCTAGAGATACCATGAATAGGTTTTTAAAATCTCTCTCCCATATAAATATTTAAAATCTATTAAAAGTCATATTGCTTTTATAACCTTACGGCCCATGAAATGGTTTAGATGAGATAACCTTCTACACTGTTGTTCTTTAGTGCAAAGGGAGAAGCAATTTTGCAAGCAGCAGCTGGCCTTATCAACATCAGTGACATTTTACAGCAAACTGAAGGTTGAGAGGCAGCAAGATTTTAAAATATGTCCTTGCTATCAAGACCAAAGAAATGTAATACAGAACTTGCTGCTTTTTATAATTTTAGCTGTGCCTGGCAGATCATAGGATTTTAAGCAATGTTTTTTTTTTTTTTTTCTTTTTTGGTAGATGAGTGAGAATATTTTTAGAGGTAGAGTTGTGAAATCCTCAACCCACCTTTATAGCACTGAACACTGAGGGGTGGGGTGGGGAAGAAGAGACACATGGGTGGGAATTAGTACCCTTTCTGTATCCCTTCACCACTATATAAAATTCTGTGGAGATTTTATAGATATTAAGATGATCATCTTTGTTAGGCACAAGTACAGAGACCTCCTAAATTTCTGCTACATAGACAATTTCACAGGAAAATAAAACTAATGAAATAATCGGGCTAATTACAGATTGAAATAATGTCCATTCCAGCTATACATTAACTAAGAATAGACTGATGGAGAAGATTAGAAAGGCTCTTGCTCATGATTTAGAAAAGCTTAAGAATTGATAGGGAACTTGGGTATAAGGTTTTCAAGACCCATATCTATAGTATTTCTTATATATGATTGTCAGCCTCAGATTTTAGAAAGCTAATTCATTATAAAGCAGTCTATTTTATTTTTTCAAAAGATTTGAATATTAAAATTAATATTTACCTATAATGAGGCAAAATGGATCATCCTATAATATCTACCCCTGTTGTCCTCTGTGTAAAATATAGCCATTCTTAAAAATATATATTAAAAAAAATTCTGACAGACCTTTCCCATATTATCCCTAGGTTCCAGAATAAGCATGCCTAAGTATCTTGACCAGTCTCTATCATGCCCTCTTTCCAATCTCTGAGCATTCAAATTGTCTTCTTCTGGATCTCATTCATTTATAGGCATTCTTCAAAAGGACAGTGTTGCACTGGGAATTTTCCAGAGTGAACTAATTAATTCCTAACTTAAAGGGACCACTACTACTCTTGGTATGCACATTCTGTTCAGTATGTATGTATTAGCATTTTAAGCTGTGAACATACTCAAGATTTATGTTAAATTAGATCATTTATTTATTCCATATTTATGCAATTAACCTTTTAAGTCTGTATCTTGAAATTAATTATGCTTTTTCAGATTGTGTATCATTTTGTTATTTTCTGAATCTTGACTCCACGGTCAATGTCTTCTGTCACTGAGTGGATAGATGATCCCTCCTGGTTTATGTGCCAAGCAGTCATAATGATAGCCTTATTCCCTTAATATGCTATAAAACATTGGTGAAAATGCAGAACATAAGACAGTGCTGAGTATAGTATCACTTGGCAGTCACTTGAGTGGCCCTAACCTCTTCCCTCCCCATCCTACCCCAACTCACATTGTCAGAAAGAATAAGAGCCTGTGGTTAGAGCCTCATGGTTGAAGTCTCAAAGGAGAAAGGTGCCTTCCAAAAAGGAAATAGGTACATTTCCTAGAAGATGGGTGGGTATCTTAGTCTGTTTGGGCTTCTATAACAAAATACTGTAGATTGGGTAGCTAATAAACAATAGAAAGTTGTTTCTCACAGTACTGAAGGCTGGAAAGTCCTAGATTAAGACATTGGCCCATGAGGGGTTTGATAAGAACCTGTTTTCTCGCTGTAACTGCATATGGAAAAGGGGTAAAAGATCTCTCTGGGATGTCTTTTACAAGGTCACTCACTCACGAGGGCTCCACTGTAATGACCTCCCACAGGGCCTACCTTCTAATACCATCACCTTGGGTGTTAGAATTTCAACCTGTGAACTTGGGGAGGGGGGCATAAACCTTCAGTCCATTGCAATGGAAAAGAAACACTTCTATGTATTACAGAAAAAAGAAAGAAAAAAGACAATTCTACATCTGGCTTAGGTTCTGAAAGAACAGCGATCTGCCAAAATGAGGTAGATGGTAAGGGAATTGAGTTTGGGGTCATGAGTGCAGCATAAGTCATCTTGAGTTTTAGTAAAATTTTATGTCTAACTCTTTTAGGCAGTTGGGTCTGTAGAATTGACAATGTGTGTGAAACACTAAAACTAAAGTTGCATATTAACAGTCATCAATATGGAAGTGATAGCTGGTCCACAGGAATGAAAGAAATTAGAGAGGGGGTATTAGTAGAGAAAATTGAACAGAACTTATTTTATTTGAGAAGAACCCTGAGAAAGAATACCCTGGTGGTGATCACAGATAGCCAAAGATGGAACTGGAGTTAGATGGATAAGAAACTATTAGATGGTGCTTTCTTGTCCCACCTGATACAACATTCTGCAGGGTCCCTCTTAGAAGCTGTTGGCTACACAGCAGGCCAAAGTCTGCTCTGTTTCAGCATTAGGCCAACCCTTGACATTCACCCAAAACATGCCTAGAGTGAATCTAGATTTTTATATAGTTTTACTTTACTTGGCCTTCTGTAATAAAAAAAAAAAAAAGGAAATTTTTCTTTTGCATAAATGACTATGGAGGATATAAAATACATATTTAGAAGATAAAACTGAAAAAGCTTAAAGAAAAATTTACTGATATAACATCAGTAAGAATAAAAATATTTCTTTTTAAACTTGCAGAATTCACAGCTATTTCAAAGTCTTGTTCCAGAGTAATAAAGGTCCAAGCAGCTGGATAAAAATGCTAATTAAATTGGCTTTTAGCTCCAGCACTGTGAAGTTTGGGATAATTACCAGCCATTCTCTGTAGTCATATGAATGAGGCCTAATCTTAAGACTCTCAGAGGAAAAT
>RJWJ010006228.1:0-63534 GCA_004363605.1 Indri indri
CTGGGCTGCTCTTTCCCTCTCAGAGAAGGCCATACATTTTAAAATAGCTGCCTGAAAACTTCTTATTAAATATTAACTTGAATACATTAGTCCTAGTTCTACCATGTGAAAAGCTATAGAAAAATTATAATTCCTTTCCACATTGTACTCTTACGGATAATTGTCTTAAGTCCCTGCTTATCTTTAAAAACTTAGTTTGAACATCACATCCTTTGTGAAGCTTCTCAGGAGTGTCTTCTCCTATATTAGTTCAAGCTGGAGCCCTAAAACTTATGGTGCATTAGAACATCCCAGGGAAGAATAAAAATAAAGATTCTGGAGCTATACTACAGTATATTAATAAAGCTTTCCAGAGGCAGCTGTCATTTGTTAACTACTGTATAGAAGAGATGGACTTGTATTTAATGAGCATTTACTATGTACTTTAGTGCTTCCTTGTTTAGTTATTACACCTATGCATTTTTTATTGCTCTGTAAATATCTCCATTACCAATTGTTGAATTGTAATTTAATTATATCATTATCTGTCTATATTCCCCACCATACTGAAAAGTTTTAATTTATTTTTAATGTTCCTAAGGCCTTACTACAGTGCCTAGCACACAATAGGATCTCTATAAGTGATTGTCCGATGAATAAGTAAAAAAAATGAATAAAGATGAAATGAAATTGCTTGAGTGTCAGGGAAAAGTTTAACATTTGTACCACACTGGGGTAGGAAAAGTAAACCAAGCTTTTCAGAAAAGCTCTAGGACATGTCTTCATTCCTGCATCTAGGTCAGTAAGCAAAAGGAAATAGAGCATCACCCTAGAATTTGGGACACTTGGCTAAGAGTCATAGCTTGGCCACAAAATAACTGCTGAAGCCTAAGTTTCCTCATATGTGAAGCATATGTAATCTTATAATCTTTTGGTTTCCTTCCAACACCACAATTATTTAGGGTCCCTGCTACTAGCCTCTGGATCAGACTAAAGAAGAAGATCATATCTACATCTATATCTATGTCTATACCTAATCTACCTATCAATATCTATCTATCTCTGTATCAGCTCCTAGCACAGAATTAGTGTATCAGTAAGGTATTGGCCAATGTGTCTAATGGTCTTATTCCACAGCTGGGGAAATGAAGGGTATTAAAAAAAACCTTCTCTTTCCTCTTTTTCCAGTAGACGAAGTGGGAGGGAGAAAGTGGATTGGTCAACTAAATATTAACCTTTTGAGATCTTTAGATCTTCTTTATTATCTGTTGGTTGATCATCAGATCAATAAAGATTAACAAAAGGAATTTTACTGAAGGAACATTGAGGCCCTTAATTTTCGAGACTTGTTTTGAATAGTTTGAAACATTTACCACCTAATAGCTCTGCTTTTTTCCTGGAGCCCTGAGTGGCTGTTTAACATTCAAGCCATGTAGAGCCAGTGAGAGCTCCCAACAGAAAAGGGAATTAACTGTTTGGTGTGTTTTAATAAATGAGTGAGCAAAGATCATGTGAATCGATTATCAATTTGGCTAACTTTCTCGCAGGGCTTGTGTGGAAGAATTAAATGCAAACAGACTGCATGTTTACCAAAGAGGAATGCACCTTGAAGTGGATATTAGGATTCTCAAATGCAACTTTTGTAATGCACTGGAGACTTTTCTCTCCCTTTCCTTACTTTTATCAAGAATGTGTGTTAGGAATGAAGGTGAAAATCACTGAAAAAATGTAATCAGATATAGCACACAGAGGACCTGTTCCTTTAATAAGTATATTTGAGACCATTCCAGTATCTTTCTGTTAGTCTAAAGTTCACTGCCACAGCCTCAGGTTCTAGGGACACTTGAGGATGACACTAAGTTTGTACTGACAGTTAGAGGGGTGCCTGTACTTAAGAGTGGTCCTATTTATTGCATGGTACTTGCTTAGAGAAGAATGGAAAAGACATGGCACCAAAAAAGCTACATTCCTCTCGTCTTACCTCCAAGATGTTTACTGTTTGAGAATAACTGGAAAAGGAGGACCTCAAGTCAGCTTTGATTCTAGTCCTAGCCTCCTTCCTCCTCTACCTCCCTTATCCTCATTCTTTGCTTTCTGGCAAGGACTCACACTGTCTCTATGTTCGTGGCTGAGGAACATTGCTCCTCCGAGAAGGCAGTGTGGGGAGAGAGACACACATGGACCTGTGAGAAAGGAAGGGACCACACCCCTGGCTGCCTACATTTCCTGAACCAGCATCTTATTCTGTTCTCCTTCTCTGCCTGGGGGGCATCACTGTGATGGCAGCCAGCACAGGTGTGTGTTATCATGTCTATTACCTACTGCTACGCTCTGAGCACAGGGCCAGGCACACAGTAGCAACTCAAACATTGTTGAATGACTGAATAAATAACCTCTCATGAGCTACGAAGTGATCAATATCCATTTATTTTTCCAAATTTTCAACTGTCGGACCTTTCCCAGTACTCAGAAATTTTGGAGCTTCGTTGTCAAGTATCAGCTTTCAACTGACTGTCCAGTTGAATTTTAAAAGTCCAAAGAATTAGTGGTTTATTTCATTATGATTGGTTAGGCAAATCGGAAGGCTAGAAGCTTACTGGACCCAAGGAAGAGAAGCTGATCCTAATAAAACATGAGAATTGAAGTGACAGTGACTCATCACATTCTTTATATCTTTAAGAAGAAAGAACAGATAACCCAAAGTCACATATTTATAGTAAACAGTGGAGGTCCTGGGCGAGGCTGGGGAATGAATGGTTGGAAAGGTTAGGGTTTGGTAACCTCTGTCTCCTCATCAGATCCTCATCTGCTGCAGGCGACCCTTTCTCTAGGTCTCCCGGGTCATCACAGTAATGCCTAAATGGCTTGGAGCTCCTGTTTCCCAGCTATTCCCACCATGCATGTCAGAACCTGTGTCTGTCTTTCTAGGGCCTGCTGAGTTGACCAACTTGCTTGTATTTGATGAATGAAAATGTAGCGAGACTTGAAGATTTGGTATTTCACTTTCTAGGGTTATTTGCCTTTTAACTAAGCATGCATGGGCTCTTAGTTTAGCTCAAAGAAGTGTATCACTGGTGTTTGAATTTCCAACCAGGCAGGTAGCTGAAGTAGACATTTCTCCCAGGGTTTTGTTCCAATCTCAGACCTCAAATCATGTGATTGCCTCCTGCATGCACAGAACACACTTCTTCCTATTTTCCCTCTTCTGCTACTGCTTCTTTATCCTTCCACCTCCTCTTCATCATTCTCTTCCTAGTCCTCATTTTCTGCCAGTTCTTCTTTTTAAAGGTCTAATGTGTAAGTAGACCTCAGAGTCAGAAGTTATGTTCAGTATTGCTTTGTGGTTACAGGAAAGCTATCACAGTGTCTGTGGCCTTAGGACTACACTGAAAAATGGAAGTAGGTGTGAGTGAGCTGGCAGAAGGGAACTCTGAGACTGAATGCTTTGCGATGGGGATTTGGTCCTTCTAAATCACCACCACCTTTGCACCTTGGTAAGCTGAGAATGTCTCTGGGGTTCTCTGCTTCTTTACATGCAGGGTGATTATGCGGAGGAGCTGCATCACTGTGTATCTTGCCTGTGGAAGACAAACCAGAAGAACAGGCTTAAATGCAGCAGTCGATATAAGGTTAGCACAAAAGGAAAACCTCTTCACAGGTAAGATGTGAATAAATTATTGTAGTGGTAATAATTGCATAACTATTTTGGTAGCTACTTAAAGATAATCACCTTCACTTTTTATGGTTATGTACAATTATGACAAGAAGGCAGGAGCCTTGGTTGGGCTGGGGAAACTCTAGAGGCTCCAGGCATTTCAAAAATCTTATTGTTGATATTTCTACTAACCAATAGATGACACACTCTAGATCTCTGCTGTTCAGTATGG
Source organism: Indri indri (assembly GCA_004363605.1). Lineage (NCBI taxonomy): Eukaryota > Metazoa > Chordata > Mammalia > Primates > Indriidae > Indri > Indri indri. The sequence goes on from RJWJ010006228.1 coordinate 3,867, forward strand.
TAGCCACCAGACACAGTGGTTGCTGAGTATCTATCTGAAATGTGGCTAGCTCAAATTGAAATATGCTGTAAGTGCCAAATACATACTGGGTTTTGAAGTCTTTGTACAAAAAATAAAATGTCAAATATATTGATATTTCACATAGATTATATTACTGTATAATGTTTATAATATTTTTGATATATTGGAGTGAATAAAATACATTTGTAAAATTATGTTTAGTTTATTTTACTCTAAGTGTAATTATTAAAAAATTTAGACTAGCGTATGTCTCACATTTGTGGCTGGCATTCTATTTCCATTGGACAGTACTGGTGTAGATCACACAAATTTTCAGTGTACACATTTCCTTTAAACATTGAAAAGACATCAAGTCATATCTTACTGTTATCTATTTTGCTAGATGAGTTTCACCATTGGCCCCTAGGTTTGCTTTGTTGTTAGTACAGGGCTATAGTCACAATAGCTCTTAGAAAAGAACATCTTATTCTCTATACTATGAGAAAAATTGTATCTTTGAGAAAAGTTAGATCTTTAAAAAAATGGCAAGGTTCTTTAGATTACCGATGAAAGATGGGAGTGTCTCATCATGGGATAATTCAGACCCTCATTTCTATTCAGAATTTCTTCTCTGCTATGGGTTATTCAAATTATTACCTGCCTAGATAGCCAATTAGGTTACAAGAGCTATGCTATAATCTCTGCATATTACTTAAGATTGAATTTGGCTGCAAGTAACAATAAAAATCCAACAAATAGAAGCCTTAAAAAGATAGAAGCTTGCTTCTCTCCTATACAAAATGTGGTGGTGTGAGTCCTGAGTCGGTAGAGTGGCTTTGTTCTGCTATGCCTCAGGGACTTATGCTCCTTCAGGCTCCTTATTCTGCCATCACCCGCTGTGGCTCTCTCTCACAATCTGAGATGACAGCTACACTGCAGTAGCGGAGAACAGGAGGGAACATAAGAGGGGCAAACTTAGTACAACAGCTGATTCTTAAAGAGTTTCAGAGACTGCCACACAACAATTCCACTTACATCTTACTGGCCAGACTCTTGTCTGAGTGGCCGTGTGGCTATAAAACAAAGATAGATGCGGGGGAGATGGGTATATACCAACATAATGAGTGCGATGCGCATCATCTGGGGGATGGACACGCTTGAAGCTCTGACTGGGGGGGGGGCAAGGCCATGTAACCTAAACATTTGTACCCCCATAATATGCAGAAATAAAAAAAAAGAAATTAGAAAAAAAAGAAAGATAGAATGGACACTGTGAGATAATAGGTATGTTTTGCCCATCGTATTTTTACACGTGGTAGGCACTACTTTATATCGCTTTGGAGCTCTGCAACATAGTTCCTTCCTGTAGCTCTGGGTAGGAAAGCTGGAAAGCCTGTTTTGTGCTTCCACTCTGGCTTATGCCCTGCCCAGGAAGGTATTTGGCTCTGATCCTTAACGAAGCTATTAACCTGTTAACCTGACTTTGTGCATTCCATACACCATCATCTTGACACTAACAGTCAGTTAGGGTCTGCCTGATCCCTATTAATATTTAGAGGGGGTCCTTTACCTCGGGAAGTAAAGAATATGAAAAAAGGGCTTCCTGAGCAGGCCTGAACTCACCACTTAGAATGAGGAATATAGGTATCTGGTAAGGTTACTGGTTTAAGTCTAGGTCAACAAGCTTGCGCACATCTATCTGACTGATGGGGCCAGCATGTCATATGTCTTCTATGTGCATGGAGGTGTGAAGGTCTGAGACAAGAGCACTGAATACCTTTGTATCCTGCCGTCAGCACTTTGTTCCATGTTCACTGACTGACCTAGGACTTTGTGCTTCTTCTAAGAAGGAATCTTAACCAAGGTTTCGGAGGAACCTTATATTTTGCTTATGTTTGACTTTCCTGGAGCAATTGATTTTCTGCTGTTCGCGGCACAGTTTTCCATACTTCCATAAGCATTTTCAAAATTCAAACTTTCTTTTCAAAGCGAGTAATTCTAGAATTTTTCTATAGCTTCTTCGAATGGGCTCTAAACTCTCTTTACTGAACATTTTGTTAAAGGATCAGCTTTCCCTTTCCCATTTGGCAAGATGATTTTCTTTTCATAAGTTATTGCATTAAAGCTATGAAGAAAAAGCCATTTCTTTAATGTTATAGAAAACATATTTATAGCTCCTTTAAAAGGTCCCCAATTTAACAAATTTGTGTGATTTTACAAGATTCATATACATTTTCCCAGATATTTATCATCATACATGTTGAGAAGGCATGCGGAATTTTGAGTCAGACTAGTTTTGGTTTGAATATTACCTATTTTTATTAGCTTTACTGCATTTACCAGCTTTGTGTCCTTGGTTCGTCAAGTCACTTAACTATTCTGATTCCTAGCTGTAAAATTACTTTTCTAAGCTCTATATTGCAGGGCTATTGTGAAAATGGAAATAATTTATGTAATGTGCTTAATGTAATATCTGGTATTAAGAAGAACTTCAGTAAGCTCTACTGTTATTATTTTAGGCATGACATCCTAGTCTACGTAATGTTGTAGATTTTTCCAGTTTATACACCCTCACATTCCAAAGAGGCTTATTGTGAGTTAAAAGCCTTTCCTATCTTTCTTGCTCTTCTTTTCCACCCTTCATTTCTTCCTCCTTAATTTATTTTCCCGCTTCCTTTTCTTCTTTCTTTGAAAATCTCCCTGTTGTCTTATTCCCAATGTAAAATATTCCCGTTAATTTTGCCTCAGTGGTTCAGTATTTTCCTCATCACCACATCCCTTCGGTTATTACAGGCTAAGACTGCTTAACTGGATTTCAAATACTAAGAATGTCAAATCACTTCATTTCCATTCAGCTGTAATTGTCAGTTTACATTTCATAACTTCATGGTGTAGGGGTTAAGCTGAGTGAAGCCAGGCTTGGGTTTTCTCCTGGTGTTGACAATAGGCTGTTGACAAGATCAGATCCTGAGCCCCTTGCACTCTCTTGCTTCTTGTTTCTTTGCCTTGGGGGTGGGAGAAGCAACTGGCAAGTCAAGGCAATGGATGGAGCCGAGCTGGGTAGGTGTAAAGAGCAAGAGCCCAGGCTCTGCTGAGTCCCGTTGCTAGGCAACAGCATGCAGGGAGCAGACACATGCATATGCCTGCTAGCATCCTGTTGTCTTAGCAACAGAACATTTGGGTAAAGGGCTGGGGGAGGAGGGGAACCGGGTTCAAAATATTCAAACTTTCCCAAATTCTAGGATATCTCTTGGCCTGAACCTTATGTTTTCATTGTCTTAATCTTCCCACGTTCATTGACGCAGAAGTTTTCATCTTTTTTTTTTTTTTTTTAAATTAGTTCATCACCCAACATTCGTATGAGGTCTTTCCTCAGAGCTCTGCATTACCCAAGTCACATCGCACTTCATTAGAGCCCATCCACCTCCAAGTCCTCTGGTGCTCCGCATGGCAGGGCCTGTGCTCTGGAATTTTAAAACGATCCTTTGCTCTAAGTGCAGCCCTGTGGGACAGAAATTAAATGTTCACTCGTATGGAAATCTAAATGCTAGGTTTTCAGTAGGTGAAATGATTCTAAGTCATTATCATCAGCTCCAAGGCTGTCACTGGTGAGCTTTCCAGTCAGTTACAAAGACTAAGAAAAAGGAAAGAGGACAGACTGGCCTCCCTTCTCCTAATAGACTTTGCATGATGTCCAGGATTTATTGCATTCTGTCCAGTCTGTTTACCTGTCAGTCCTTTGCACTTGACCATTCTCCCCTAAGTGTTGGGGCTATGTCCTCTTCATTTCTAGGTTCCTTCCTCTCTGCCACAGTTCCTGGCACGTGGTAGGTGAATTTATTATTAAATAAATAGATGACCTGGGAACTCACATAATGTGAAAATGCTTTGAAATTATACAGTGTGGTATGTAAATATTAGTTACTATTCCTGCATGCCTGGCTCCAGTCTTGTGCCTTGGATCACTTGTTTCCGAGGCCACCTCCTGCCTTTGGACCCCTATGTTAGTGACTAGATCCCTGTCTTGTTCTCCAAAACCTTATGCCCTGTTCTGAATACTTGTAATGCCCAATTTCTTATGGTTGGGATCTTAGCTTTTTCCTGTATTCCCCAGAGAACTTGTAAACCAGCTGTGCAGCTGAGATTCTGCCTTCAGACTTCAGACTTTCCCAATACTGCCTATTAGATCGTCTGTATTTTGCTTTATCCGAGGACCTCCACCATTTGTTCCACTGTCCTGCTGTTATGTCTGTAATCATAGGACCTCTTTGAGGCAATTTGCCAGTCTTGGCTCCCACCTGTTTCCTGTTATTGCATCTTCTGTGGATGCTCTCTACTCACCTGGAAAAGTACTTAATTTTAGATATTTCTCCCACTTCAGCTAAACCTTCTATTTTGGGTGAGACAAGGGTCATTTCTATTCATCTTATTTTATATTATGATAGTAAATACAGCCCTGAAACCTGACAACTTACCCCTGTGTTATCTCTATTGCTCTTCACAGGGGATCACATACTTATTATGAAAAAAAAAACCTGTTCTACAATGTGATCTAATTGAGAACTTAATTATTTATTGCCTTACACTATTATTTAATTTTTTCATAGCAAACATATATGCTATCAGATGTAGAAAGAAAACAATTTCTTTAAAACTTTATTCATTGTCCAGCGTAGATCTAAGCACTTAGTATCCAATTAGGAAATTTTTAAAATTATATTGAATGTAGGTTTTAATATTTACCAGTGAGTTATAACTTTCTTTTGCTAAGCCTTTGAATTTCTTCCAATGTGAAAGTTAACAACATATGGCCCAATGTCTCAATGAAATGATTAGGACTCTAAATAGCAGAGGAGAAACCAGTTCTCTTTATGTGGCACATTGTTGACTTTATATTAGCTTTTTTAAATTTTTTTTATTTCAGCATATTACAGGGGTACAAATGTTTAGGTTACATATATTGCCTTTGCCCCATCTGAGTCAGAGCTTCCAGTGTGTCCATCCCCCAGATGGTGTACACCACACCCATTAGGTGTGAATATACCCATCCCCTCCTCCCCCCTCCTATCTGCTCCACACCTGATGAATGTTATTACTATATGTGCACTTAAGTGTTGATCATTTAATACCAATTTGATGGCGAGTACATGTGGTGCTTGTTTTTCCATTCTTGGGGTACTTCATTTAGTAGAATGGGTTCCAGCTCTATCTAGGATAGTACCCAAGTGCCCATCAATACATGAGTGGATTAATAAAATGTGGTATATGTATACCATCAAGTTCTACTCAGCCACAAAAAACAATGGTGATATAGCACCTCTTGTATTATCTTGGATAGAGCTTTATATCAGCTTTACGTGTTGATTCTAAATGCCCTGAATTAGTGTGCATCTTCTCGTCTTTGTAATGAAGTCTTCCTGACATACAGTCCACTGCTGCAAATTTCTGCATGTGAAGACAAGACAATGTGTCTGGAATTCGTAAGCTTGGCAGGCCAGAAATCCAATAGCCCATTCAAGAAAAATTTTTATCTAGAAATTGAAAGTTGTACAAATCATAATCAAATCATGCTAAACAACAAAGATCTTCTGAGTCAATTTTTTTAAAACATATGTTGGTAGGAAATTTGTTTCTTCACTGGAATCAATCAAGAGAAAGACACGCATGTGCCAGCATGCCACTGACCCACTGATAACTGAAGACTCTAACAGGGAGACAAAGCCTGCCACAGGCTTGGCCAGATATTCCTGTCCCTCACTTCTGCACCTCCTTCTCTCTTCCACCAATTTCCTTATTCTATTAGAATAGATTCTCACTGAAGATTCTTGTTATCCTTCTTCAGATGATTCAGCAGCTACTCTTCCCCACCCTCCTTTGCAAATACATGTTAGCTCAGAGTTTAAGTACAAAGTTTGCATATTGTACCTGATCAGATCCCCCAAAGGTTGCATGAGGTGGGGCAATCCAAAGTTGGAGCGGGGTAGAGACATGGGTGCTGCCCTGGCAAGGATTATGTTATCACTGGTCTGGGGAAGGTCAGAGGGAGGGAGATTTTCCTACCCTAACATTGTGCTAACCTTAAGGGTCTGTCTGGGAGGACTCTATTTTGTGGAAGTGCTCTTGGAAGAAGTAGGTAGAACAGCTCTCCAATATTACTGGTCATGAACCTCACTCTTTTGAAATATAACAAGGCTTTTCTCCTCTGGGTGTTCAGGCACATACAAAGGTAGTATCGTCAAAGAATTAGAACAAACAAGCTGGAATCTGTCCTGTTATAAAAGGTCTCTTCTGCCTAATCAGGGGAATGTGTGTGGGGCAAGGTTATTGCTAACACCCGCAAATCACCACCATATTTTCAGTGAAGAAAGTAGCCTGTGCAACCTCAAGTTTTTATGTTTTTAACGACGATGAAAATATAAGCTTATGGTCATCATCAAAATTTTCTTTCTGTAATTGAAATGGGATTTTAAAAAATGGTTTCCATTATTGCTTTCAGCAACAGCTATAAAATAAACCAGGCTGTCTCTGCTTTTCTGCAAAGTGAGACTCCTAAGTTATAAGGAGGAATCGGAGACTAATGCCCAGACACCCCTAAGTGTCCTCCAAAACAATGGAGAAGTGCATTCCATCTCCCTAAGTTGGGAGCATATTGTAACTTTGCAGCATAGCAAAGGAGGTGACTTCCCAGGGAATGGCTTGATAGTGTGGAAGTGGCAGTGGGGCCTCAAACAAGTCCCCTGCCTTCCTCACTTCTTCCAGTTTCACAGGGCTCAGGAGGTGCAGACAAGGTTCTGCAATGCTCACCTCCAACACAGTGGTCTAGGAAGCACTTGCTCTTGGAAAAGTCATAAATACTTCATGGTTTAAAGATCCTGGCAAATGCCTATGTCCTCAAAACTCAAATTTTATATTTGGCTTCATGCGATGTTCTTTTTATGATCTATATATGACACTGCTGCTACGAGATCACCCAGAATAAAAGTGACCCTCTTGAAAATGCCTCCATGTACATGTGGGTAAGTGATAAGCTGTGACTTATTCTCTGTTCTCTGTTTAGTGCCCGGGAACTGTGTGCACCTTACTCCTTGTCACAGTCTGACTGTGGCTGTGCGCTGGTGATCACTGTCCATCGTGCAGAAACTCTCTCCTGATTCTTGTATGAAAAAATCACTAGTTCATTCATCACTCATCAATCATTTTCCTCAGTGACTCATCATCGGAAAGTTTCATTCCTCAGTCCCCCTTCTGAAGCTGGTAAATAGCATGTCATTCCAGCAAAAGGCGGAGGGGGCGGCAGCCCATCTGGACCCTCAAGTTTGATTTCATATTTATGAAACAGCTTAAATGTCAGTTTGAGTGAAAAACGACACCTTCTCCAGCTTCTCACATTAGTGCCTGTGGCTGCCGCTGAGTGTTTCTTTCTTCTTCTTCTTCTTCTTCTTTTTTTTCCTTTTTCTTTTTAAGGCAGCTTGTGGCTTCCCTACTTGGTTCCTGTAAAGCAGGAATGGAAAGGGCATGGATGGATGGATGGATGGATGGATGAGACCACAATTTGATTTTCTCATCAGAGAGGAGAAAGACAGCAATTGTAGAAAATGAAACAGAAATCAAATCAAAGAAATATTGTGGTATTGTAGGGAGTTTTATCAATGGTGAAGATCTTGAGACATTCTTGTAATTATTTGCCCTCTTATGTTTTAGGTTGAAAAAAATGAACATAAAATTTTGGACAAAAAAGAGTTAGAAAAATTAAGTCAGATATGATTTCATCACTCTAACAATTGTTAGGACTATTTAGGTGGGCTTCTTTCAACTCATTTTTTAATTCACATGTAATTTCTAAACTTAAAAATAAAATGCATCTGTACAGAATATGGGACTCTACAACAGCTGAAGACTTTAGGAAAATCTTAGCTCAGACCCAAGGAAGGCTGCCTGCTCTGGGAAAAAGGCAAGCAAGGTCCCTAGAGAATGTCTTCAAGGCAGTTTCTCTATGCCCCCTGGGAGTTTAAGACAGTCTGCTTAATGAGGGATTTTCCTCCCATTGGAAAGCTGGGGAATTTGTGCAGCATAGAAAATGGCCTGGTGGTGATATATATGAGATTGTTCATCCAGGTGCACACTCTTACATGGGGCTTTTCTGTACCCCAAACAGACGGACAGAATGGGAATGAGAGAGGGCTCACCTCACTGCTGCGGCCTTAGTAGTTCTGTCAGGATGAATGAACTGCCTTTCTTTAGCCTTCCATGTGGGGGAAGCCTCAACAGGAGTGAGAAGTACTCCTGTCTTTCATAGGTACTTATACCTTGAGAAATAGAAAAAGGGTTAGCTGCTTGAATGAGAGGTTTTCAGAACTTTCTAACAGAAGGGAGAAGAGAGCAGCAAGGCTAAGGAGCAAGTGGAGAACAGAGAGGCAGAAGGCTGGTGCGAGAGATATGGGTGACAGGAAGAACACAGAGGCCCCTCAGCTGTGGAGAGAATACAACCTTGGACAAGGCAAGTGCCGCCTCACTCAACCCTCTCGCCTCTGGAAGCACCAGACAGCCCCTCCTTGCAAGGCTGCCCCAGTGGGACTCAGAGGTGCCTGCGGACTTGCCAACTCCATCGTACCAGACACAGATGTGGTAGGTGGGAATCGTGTCAGACGTGTGGGCAGATCCAGTGACAGGCACTGTGTCACAGTTGATGGGACAGTGCTAGGTGTTGGTCTTCAGTTTGTTTAGTTCAAAGTTGAGGTATTTGGATGGGAGGGATGAAGGTACTTCACCATGTTTGTACATGGAGCTGTCTTTGTCCTTTCTAGAAGGAGGTCACCATTGTCCTGCTGGGATGAGGTAAGTGGGAATAAGGAAACTTCACCTCAGGCCACGTGTGGATGGTAAGATCCTTCAATACCGAAACTTCTTGGACTGTTAATATTTACCTTTAGAATGGGTCTTGGACAGATTCCAAACTAAAGAAAGTAACTAACTAAAGGGGAAAATGATGCTTTTCTTTATAATCTCTGATTGTCTTTCCAGGATTTGTTGGACTCTTTTACTTAGGTTAGAAGTTATTTAAGCTCTGTTTTTTTTTTCCATTAAAATTACAGTAAGACTAGGTCTCTACCCAGTCTTAGTCATTAATTTTAATGGCTATAATTTTTTAAAAAAATTTACTTTATGGTGGTGCCTAGTTTTATGTAACTATTTCCCAATCTTGGGTCACTTGGGTTACTACTAATTCTTCCCATTATAAATTAAACCATGGTGAATATCTCATAGCTTATCCCCTGCCCTCCAAGTTTTGGATTTTTTTCTTTGGGCTGTCTTCCCAGAGACAGAACATTTGGGTCAAAGAGTATGAATATTTTTGGCTTTTAGATATATATGAGATGAAGGAGCCAAGACAAAATGCAAAGGACTGAAGTTTTATTGATGATCTTTGCATAAAGATGCCAAAGAGGATCAACAAAAAGTATAATCAGGATCAAGCTTTAGATTCCGACACAGTCTTTTTTAACATTTTTTTAAAATTTCAAAATAGTAAGAGGGTACGGATTTTTTTTTTTTTAATACATGGCTTGAGTCAGGGCTATAAATGTGCCCATCACTCAAATAGTGTTCATTGTACCATTAGGTGAGTTTTGCCCTTCTCTGCCTTCTCCTCTTCTCCCTGCTGCTTGATTTTTACTGACTTTTACTTTCCTTTGTGTACTTTGTGACCATTGGTTAGTTTCAGTTTATTAGAGAGTACATGTGGTTTTCCATTCTTGAGATACTTCGCTTAAGATAAATGTATCTAGAAAACCCCAAAGACTCCGCTAAGAGTCCCCTGGAATTGATAAATAAATTCAGGGTCTTTTTTTAGTTAAATAATTGTGGTCATGGTGGCCTATAACTACTTCTATTTGGATGTGAACCCAGGAAAAAGATTGTCTCTTGTAAGTTTCATGGAGAGCAAGAAACAAAAGAACATTATTAAAGTCAGTACAGTTTTCCAGGGCAAGGCTCCGACAGAGAGAGAGAGAGAGAGAGAGAGAGAGGAAGTTCCCCTGGATTATAATGCTCAAGGAAAAGTAGAAAGCAGAGTAGCTGTATTGATGAAAGAGGGAAGGCCACACACTTCTGCTGTTCCGCATTGGTACACAGAGGGATGCAGTCCCCAAGAGCAGGCAGCACTGAGGCAGGAGTGGTGAAGGAAAAACCAAGCCGATGCCAAGTACCGGCAGTGCATACCCAAGAAAGAAAGGAAATCAATAAATCCAGGATCAACTTTCTGGAGTAATTCAAAGACTCCTGTATTTTAATTGATTTGTAAGGACATGAATGGGCAACTTGTTTACAATGTCATTCTTTATTTTTTTCTCATTATAAAAATAAAATCTGTTCTGCAGAAAATTTAGAAAGCATAGAAAAATATAAGGAAGGAAATGGAAATACCATAATTCTCATACCATAAATAACTGTTAGGATTTCTGTTTATTTCCTTTTTGATCTGTGTGCACACAGACACACAAACACGCAAATGGTATCATGCTGCATTTAAAATTCTGTGGATTGTTATACCATATAGATACACTAGAGTGTATTTAAACTTCTTATATTGTTGGCATTTATTATTTTAAAAAATTCTATTATATCTAGTAATAAGAATATGCTTTTACTATTTTACATTTTTGAATGTTTATTCAGACCACATTCCTTGGCTTGAAATGACTGGGTCAAAGGATAATGGCAACCTTGAAGCTCTATCACATTTAAGCCAATAGTAGTATGAGCCCATGGACCTTAACACACACTTTCCAGCACAGGGTTTTGTTCTGTTTTTAAATCTTTGATGGGGGCTTCCTGTGAAGGCAGGGGATACCAGTTTCCTCCTCATCCTCCACCTCTTTCCCTAGCCTTGATGCTGAAGTTAATTTTTTTTTTTTTTTTTTTGAGAAACAAGAAAAAAAGAGCCTTCAATTGAAGCCAGGGCTAGAAAAAAAGATGGCCATAGGAAGAATATGTGCTGGAACAGGACTGAAGAGAAGTGACTTAACAAACCCAGAGAAGGGTATTTTTGTCAGTACCTTGAATTATTCAAAAACATAAAGTGATAATAAAGAAAAGAAGCTATTAAGACTTCTCAATCTTGTATTATATTATGAGAGAATGAGACAGTCAACTTTGATCTAGAAAAAGGAGTGTTGCCTCAAATCCATTTTGGAAATAGGTAGGATATAAAACACAAAAAAATATCAATAAGTAATTTTCCTTGTATTTTATATAAACTCAAAATCCTTTGGCTAACTAGCATTTTTATTAGGGGGCCCAAATATTGGAAAATCCAACCATCACAATTTTTAGTACCAGTGCAATTATATTTAGGTTTATATATTAGGTTTATATAGCTATTCAGAGTTATGCCTTCTATTTTCATTTTACGATTTTTGTTTATAAGTCTAATATCAAGGGGGTTCCTTTTTTTCTGAAATTGACTGACTTTTTCATGTATTGATGATGGATTATTTTATTTGTATAGTCTTGTTTTGAGAAACAGTTCTCCAGACCTTTGATGTAAAATACACACAGACACACACACAGACACACACACACACATTCTCAAAGCAGCTAAGCATGATAAAACCAGGATTAATACAGCAGGTCCCTTCTCACATTGCTTAATTGTTCTCAATCACCCTGGTTTCTTCCCTAGACTTTGATTGTAACTTGCATTTCATATTTATGCAATCTAATCTTATAATCACATGTCTTCTTGGACCACCATACGGTTCTGTGTCTTTAGGCTAAATTTTCCTTCAAAAGCCTCTGGATTTTTTCAGCTGCCTTAAGGCCAGGGTAGTAAGCCATTTAGACTTAAGAGGCCAAGTTGCTGATTACTGTTCTTTCTGTCCTGTGGTGAAAGCATGGCAGCTATTCAGAGCAAGGACAGCACAAAGTGAGGCTTCCTGCCCTGTTAAAAAATATCCCTTCTTATATTCCACTAATGACAGATTCATTTAAGTTAGTGGTTCTCAATCTTGTTCGGTTGGCAAAACACCTGGAAGAAGTAGTGTTCTGAGAAGAATTCCATGAAATATTGATACATTTAATTCTATTTACAAACTAAGAACACTTACCCAGCAGAAAATATGACTGTATCATACACTGCAATATGAAATCACTGACATAATCACATAGGCCAAGCAAAGAACTAAGGATGTTTCTAAGTTTTCCTGTTAATGTAGTACTTAATACTTTGTCTTGTCATTTGCTCACCAACACCAAAACTATAGCAGTCATGAAAGATTTAAGAAAACTTTTGGTTTGCCCATGGAACAAAATTTTGTATTGAGGAAAGGCTATTCATTGAAATATCTTCTCATTGTGAATTTGGATATAAGCAACTACCATTATTTGATTTCAGCAACAAAATAACTCAGATTAGCGTTGCTTAAGAAGCAGTAATTTGTGCTATTAACCTCTTCTTTTAAAATGCAAAGATGTGAACAGAAACTTTTCAAAAGAAGATAGACTAATGGCCAACAAACATATGAAAAAATGCTCAACATCTCTAATCATCAGGGAAATGCAAATCAAAACCACAATGAGATATCACTTAACTCGAGTGAGAATGGCCTTTATCAGGAAGTCCCAAAATAATAAATGTTGGCATGGATGCGGAGAGATGGGAACACTCATACACTGCTGGTGGGCCTACAAACTAGTACAACCTCTGTGGAAAGTAATATGGAGATACCTAAAAGAGCTGCAAGTAGAACTATCATTTGATCCAGCAATCCCATTACTGGGCATGTGTCCAAAGGAAAAAAAGACATTCTATAAAAAAGACATTGGCATTAGAATGTTTATAGCAGTACAAGTCACAATTGCAAAGATATGGAAACAACCCAAGTGCCCATCAATACACGAATGGATTAATAAAATGTGGTATATGTATACCATGGAGTTCTACTCAGCCACAAAAAACAATGGCGATATAGTACATCTTGTATTATCCTGGATAGAGGTGGAGCCCATCTTACTAAGTGAAGTATCCCAAGAATGGAAAAACAAGCACCACATGTACTCACCATCAAATTGGTATTAACTGATCAACATTTACGTGCATATATAGTAGTAACATTCATTGGGCATTGGGCAGATGGGAGCGGGGAGGAGGAGATGGGTATATTCACAGCTAGTGGGTGCAGTGTGCACCATCTGGGGAATGGACATGCTTGAAACTCTGATTCGGGCAGGGCAAAGACAATATGTGTAACCTAAACATTTGTGCCCCTGTAATATGCTGAAATAAAAATTTAAAAAATGCAAACATCCCTTTAGAGATTAAGCTGGGCTCCAGTAACATCTTAGTTTTGGATTACTTTAATCAAATAATCACCTAATGTCTAGCCAATATCAGCTGCTCTGTTCTCTATTTACTTTGTAGTTTTCAAACTTATAGATTTTAGCTGCAGATTTCTTAACTTCAAATGTATAACTGCTTTTCCAATCTTTCAGAGAACCACAGGTTCATCTTAAAGTCTTTTTAAAAATTTCATGCTATTCCAACTATTCCAACACTTGGCAATTTATGACAATAACATTTATTTTTCTTATAAACTTTAAACTTGGGCAGGGATTGGAGGAACAGGCATATCTCTGATCCATTTGGAGTTAGTTGGGGTAGCTCAGCTAAGGGCTGTCATCTCCACTTCTGATATTATTCACTCTCAGGGCTGATAGGTTGGGTGCAGGCTGCTGGCTGTGAGCAGCAGTGTATTGGGGCTGGCTTGTATTGATTCACAAAGCCAATTGTGCACATCTATTTCTCAAATTCATTTCCAGTGGCATCACGTTTGTAGTTTGAAATTAATCATAGTGGGAATATTTACACCATGGAAACTGACAATTGCTACAAATCGGAGCTTTCTCCCTGTACCCCTCGGCACACACATACAAGAGTTGGAGGTTCAACATTTAACAGCCTTTCACTAGCTGTGATCTTGGCTAGAGTTGAGTACCAGGGTCTCAGAATCTCTCCTTGTAGGCCTTTCCAGGTGGCCTGGGCTTCTTGGCAACATGGTGACTTGGTACCAAGGACAAGCATCCTGAGGGAGAGAGGATAAGGCAGAGGCAGTATGTCTCTTGTGGCCTAGCCTCAGAGGTCATATAGCATCATGTCTGTTTTACTCTGTTAATCCAGGTAGTCACAAAGACCTTCTGAGGATCAAGGGGAGAGGCCATAGACTCCACCTCTTGATGGGAGAATGGCAAATTATGGATGAACATGTGAAACCAAAATTTTGTTGTGGCCATTTTTGGAAAATGCAATCTGCTACACCATTTTATCCAATCAGTCAGGCATTAATCTTTTTGTTCAATATGCCTTGGAAATTCAGATGAATAATTTATGTAAGTTAAAAAAGGGCATGAGATCATAAAAACTGTGATGAACTCTATGAGCAACGCTGAGGAGGTGGCAAAGGACAAAAGTACTTAGCAAATAGAGGAAAGATTTCCCTGGCTGGAGTCTGAATTTGTCTTGGTAAGTACAGAGCACTAAAGTTAGCCAGGTAGGTTATGGCAAAATTCTAGGTGACCTCTGTATTAGTTTCCTATTGCTGTGCAGTAACTTTACTACAAACATAGTAGTTTAAAACGAATCACATATTTATTATCTCCTAATTTCTGTAGGTCAAGGTCTGGCAGGTTGTAGCTGGGTCCTCTGTTCAGGCTCTCATAAGGGTGAAATCAAAATCCTTATCTGGAGACAATGGCCTGTTTCTAAGCTCCCTTAAGCTGTTGGCAGAATTCCTTTCTTTGTTGTAAGACTAAGGTCCCCATTGTCTTGCTAGCTGTTGGCTGAGGTCATTCTCAGCTCCTGAGGCTGCTCTGAGGTCCTTGCCACTTGTCTCTCTCCATCTCAGCAATGGAGAAGCTCCCTCACATTGACACCCTCTGACCTCGCCTTCTGGGGCCAGCTGGAGAAACTTCCGCCTTTAAAGACTCCTGTGATTAGGTCAGGTCCACCAGGATAATCTCTCTTTTTTATAGTGAACAGTGCCATCTAAGCCATCTAACATAACCTAATCATGGAGTAAAATCTATCAAGTCCACAGTCTTGGGGATTATTCTGGGGGAGCAGATGAGAAATCTTAGTGCCATTTTAGAATTGTGCCCACTCCAACCTGGAATGATGGACTGATCTGTCTCAGAAGATCCTGCCTTCCTGAGTGGTTAATGAAACATGTCCAGCAGTGTGCTAACCCGGTGACTTTGGGCGTGCCATTTAAATTACCCAAGGCTTAGTTTCTTCATTTAGGGGAATAACAATAATGACAATATTACTAACATCTCTATCCCACAGGACTGTCATGGAGCTCGAGTGAGTTAGTGAATGTAAGTGTTTTGAACAACACAGTGCTTTGTTGATTTTGTGTAGAAGACACTCTTCTCGTCACAATTCTACTCTTCCATCCAGTCTCAGTTCACATTCTATATAGTGAGCTTTCTTGATCTTTCTAGCAATCTCACCATCCCCTGATCTCACCTAACATTTCATCTGTCTTTTCTTATGCTATTTTGTATATTTTAAAATCTATTTCAGTCTTATTTTCTTTTTTGTCCCATGAGCTCATTGAGGGCCTTTGCATTGCTCACAGAACTTCTAAAAAGCCTAGTATAATGTCTCATATAATAGAGACTCTTTAAATATTTGATTGAAGAATGAATGAAGATGAAGTTTCTGGGATAGCAAATAGAATTAGAATGGTTATTAAATGAAAGAACCAACTAAGCTACAACTGAAATTTTTGCTCCTATATTTCTAACATAAAAGATACGTAGCCAGACTTTCCTGGAATAAGTATCTTAGCTCAGTAGAATAATGAACTATGTGGCCTAACACGGTTTGTCAGATTGCCACCAGAGAGTGTGAGCTCTGCGAAGGCAGAAAACATGCTTCTCTCTAGTCTTGGTGCCATGTCTGCCTGGCATAGCCTGATAAACATTGAATGGATGAGTAAACAAATATTGGCCAGGGTGTGGCTCTAATGAAAAAGGCACTCTCCCATCCAATTCCGCAGCCTCCCCCTATCTCATTCATTTCCCTGTTGCCAATGTAAGTAGAAACTGGAACTCACATGTGAAGGATCCAGCAGGGGTTATAATCATAGCTCCAGAGGCTGACCACACCTCCATATTTGACCTCAAAGCATCAAACAGCCTGATTTCCAGCGACAATACCATTAAACCCACAACTGTCCCAATTCCTAAATACGGAGGTGGTCTTTCTTCTCAGGAGCTCAGGCTCCTAGCAGGCAGCAACCTCAAAGGGCTTTCCAGGCAGCCTCAGCTCCTGCAGAGTCAAGGCTAGCTTTTTGTTCAGGGCAATCTGGCTAAAAATGCCACCAGGAGACAGTGTCAAAAAGGAAACTTAGAAATGACAATTCTGCATTGTCTTTAATAAAGTGTAAATCCAGTAAAGGTGGCAGTGAAGTGATATAAATAGCAGGGTTATTATATTCATCTTTAATGCATTTAATATAACAATAGATTATTTCATTGTCATTAAATGAAGGGAAAGTAGGAGGATCTAATTCTATCTCTAGATTCCTTAATAAGTACTTCATTGTCAGTGAAATCATTTACATTGTTCAATCTCCAAATAAAAGAAAAGAATATACAGTGGCGTGTACATTCTGCAGAGAACTGAGATCTGCGGAGGGACTTTGGGCCCTGGTGCAGAGTTCAACTGCAGCCAGTGAGGTGGTTGGCCATGGACTGCTGTTTGTTCTGAGATGAAGTGCTTCACTGTGGTGGAATCAGGGAGGTAGTGTTTTGGTGAGATGCAATTGACAAATGCTTCACTTTATCCACCTCCTCACGCCCCCATGAATGTGTGATTTTGTGGCAGGATTTGGAGATGAGATTTTCTACTGTATAGGCTTCTTGTCAGGATGAATGAAGACCCTGTGTTAGTGAGATTGCATTAGCTTCCGTGGCCTGTAGGCGGAGCTTTTGCTCTAGATTAATCACCTGCAGGTTGAAGGCATGAGCAGCTTTCCCTGCCGTTATCAGCTCTGGGCATGGCAGACCGCAGTCCTGTGAAATCTGCACTCAGGGACACCTCATCGAAGAGCCCTGGTACAGATCTGCTCATGCCAAATCCACAAATCCTCAGTTCTTAATAACTATATATAATCTTTATCTCTAAAAAATAAGAAATTAAATTTATGTTTAGCCATTAATTAGTGTTTTATTGATAGGCAGGACCAAAACAGACTCACAGGAATGTGTTCATGGGTTTACATTGCTACTCAAGTTTATGGCCTGAAAAATTTTTTTCTTGCTTCACTTTTCCTTTTCCTTCCTTGAAATCCTTAGAGATTATAAGATTAATGGGCTTAAGAAAATTATCAAGGACCATGGGTTTGTCAAAGTAGTGAAAGGGAGAAATCGTCAGAGATCACATAAATTTAATTTCTTATTTTTTAGAGATAAAGATTATATATAGTTATTAAGAACATTTTGGTGATTGTGTGGAATAGCATTCTGCAGTTACTAATTAGTAACTGCAATCCATAGGTGAATATTTAAAATTAAATTTAAATGAATTACAATTAAATAAGATTAAAAATTCACTTCCTCAGTTGCACTAGGCATATTTCAAGGGCTCAGTAGCCATGTGTGACCAGTGGCTAATGTGTTGGAAAGTGCAGATATGGAACATTTCTATCACCACAGAAAGTTTTGTTAGACAGCATTGGTATAAATAAAAATAAACATAAATAAGGAACAGGAAGAAAATGGAGGGGTAAGAATCCAGACAGTGGTCGAGGTCAACTGAGAGAAGGAAGAGAGAGTACGAAAATTACGTGGAGTGAGGTGGACACGCAGAGAGAGAGAGTGAAAGTCACAGGCAGACTGGCATGACTAGAAATTGCTGTACACACACAGCGTAAGAGGGAGACTTTCAGAAAGATGTTCTAATTTTATAGAGCCCTCTGATTCCATGGAGAAGGATTTTTAAAATGATGCAGCATTTTTACAGCTATAAGCAAATGTATGTCTGGGTGGTATTACCTTTTGGTACTTTTCATGTTGTCAAGATGGAAATAAATTGAGTTTCTCTTGATTTGTAGACCCCAGATTATCTGTAATCTGTGCAATGACAGTTCAGTTTGTTAGAAAATTAAAAAGAAGAAGTCTTTCAAGTAGTTATTTTGTCTATGCAAGATGAAACTATTAGTTTAACTTATGTCCACTGAGTTAACAAATTATTTCAGTGCCATTTAAGTACATTTGAAGAGTCATAGGAACAGCAGTGACTAAGAGCATAGGTTTGAATGTGAACTACATTAGGCCAATATTTATCTAATATCGAAAAACTTTAGGAATTTGGGTTTTATAGCTGTACTTTATAATAATTCTATCATCAACTGCTCTGTCAAAAGTTCTTCCTGTTAGCTAACCTATAGTTTTTTTTTTTTTTTTTGCATAATATACACCTATTGCCTTTTGATCTTTTGTTTGGCATGCATTAAGAAAAAAGAAATTGTTTTTGCCTTTGTAGTCCATATAATGTTTCTCTGAACTCTCAGGACAGCAAGGGGAATGGTACCACTGACATTTGGGATTTCCTTGCAACCCCTAGCTTTTCCTCATAATGTTTGTGGTACTCACTGAAGTAATATGACAGGTAAGTTCAGCAGACCTGGACCTTTTCACTTTTACCTTTTTCTTTTTAACATCCAGTCCACAATTTTACAGCACTGGCAGTTTGATTTTATAATTATTTTTCCTGGCATGATTAGGCACTGAATAATTCGTTCATGACAGCACTCCCTCCCTACCCCCAATTCTGATAATGTAAGTCAGAATGCAGGTTTATTAATTTATAGCTGGAGAAAAACCTGGCCTGAGACTGTGAGTTCACTCACAAAAACGCATGACAGTTCAGAAGGTTTCTTGGTGAATATAGAATCAGAGCTGGATGTCCTCAAGGGACAGTTGTGCCAAGCCTTGGTAGCTTGATGAATTGTCTCTCTCTCCTCCCGAGAGATGTTTCTGTCTGAAGAGCCAGAACATTTCCAGTCTGAGCACCCTCATGCCTGAGCAAAGCAGGGGAGAGACAAGCCCTGCTTCTCAATTCTCCTCTCTGATGACCATTGTCACTTGCCTTTGTTGTGGTATCAGTCCTTCTCTCTTTCATTTAGCATCCTTTTGTAACTGTTTACAGTTGACAAGCTTACAGATTACTTTTAATTAGTTACAGTTTAGGTTGGCTACCTTCTAGTGACATTTAGGGAAGCATTATGAACTCATTTTGTAGTACATCTACAAATCAACGTGTAGGGTAAATTTCTTCCGGGGAAGTTTTTGTTTTTGTTTACGGAGTTTTTTTGATAGCTTTTTATTCGCTTATTCTGTATTTATTAATTCCTACTCTTGCTAGACATCAAGGAAAGCTCTTAGATTATAAAGATGAATAAAACTCTTCCTGATTTTGCAGAGCTCACGCTAGTTTAGAGTATGACTCCTAAGCAAATAATTCCACTGTTATAAGTTGTATAGCAGATAAGCACAAATGGTTTGGGGAGGATGAAGGAAGAGTTGACAGAGTGTTTTGGAGAGTACGTGCTGTAAACTTCATTTGTTGTGAAAGGTCTTCTATGATCTCTGCTTTTATAATTTTTTGTTCTCTATTTTGGGAATAAATAACAGTAATAACAATAATAACAATATTAACTATTATGTCTTGAGTACTTACTATGTGCTTGCCACTATCTCTAGCACTACATAAATGTTATCTAATTTAATCTTTATAACAACCGCTAGAAGAAGATATTATTTCTATTTCATGGAGGAAGAAACGAGGACTCAGAGTGGTTAGGTACTTTCCCAAGGTCCCCCAGCTAGAAATGGGGAGAGTGGGGCTTGTATCCAGTTCTGCTAGCCATGATGTTCATCTCACTATCTCACATGCTACCCACTTGGCTTTAGTCCTCTGACTGTGACCTCTACAACTGGAATTGCAGCATAAAGGGCATATGCATCTGCTGGAGGATCATCATCTTTGGGGTCAATGAGTAGATCATTTAAAGCTGAACCCCTCCATTTCAAGACACTGTGAGGGAGGCAGACACATTTGAATCTTTTTGTGAAAATCAGATGATGACAATTAAAGAAAACACATTGAAATGGTGGAGAATGTCAATTTTAAGAGACATATCAGAAACGTGCGATGGGTTTAATAAATTTTGAAAGCATTTGTAAGGTCCTCAGAAGGACTGTGTGTTTGCTGGGTGAGTAGAGGCAGAACTGGGGACAAAGTCCCCTGCCACTAAGGTGTCTGTCCTGGCCGAGACCATCACAGACCCATTTCTCCCATCTCAATTAGGTTAACTCAGTTTGCCTTCTCAATTACCTCGTAATCTACTAGTTCGATGCTATCATTAAGGCTAACACAGTGGGTTTGGGCTTCTCATGAAGCAATTGAGTTTCATGATGTGAGGATCTTTTAGTTGCATTTGAAGGACATATCTTGAAGAGCACTGTGGTCCGTGAAGGACTTGCTGGAGAATCTCTTCTTTTCTCTGACCATCAATTTCCTCATCAGCAAATATTTGTTGTCTTCTGTCCCTTCCACAGAGATTCTTCATGACTGCTTCCAAAGGTAATGGCTTCTGCTCTCTTCCCTTTGTCTTTCTTTAATGCCCTCTACTGTCCTCTCTAGCCCCTGACTGCCTCTTGGCCATCTTCTGCCACAGTAGGGAGTGGAGCACATCCGATTCTGTCTCCAGGGAAAGAGTCCATCGTCTGCAGGCAAGACGGAAGAGCACCAGAAAGCATCCAGTATTCCTTTCCCTTTTACTTAGTTTTGGGGGACAGGGGGAGAGGGAAGGGACCTCATCTATAGGCACACTTGCCAGGGCAGCATAGAGCAGCTGTCCCTCTTCCTTGACGAGGACACACACACAACCCTGTAGCCCCCAACGAGCACACATGTGCGTACACAGGGACAGAGGCACTATGTCTGTACTTCAATGTTCTCTGGGAAGACCAGCGCCCTGCACTCAACACAGTGGCAAAGACCCAACATAGAAGTCTGACTACCCCACCATGCCCTCTGTGCTCCCACAAAAGAAAAACATAAAAGTAAACCTTACCATGCTGCATCTTAATGAGAGTTTGGCAAAAACTTGGATGTGTTTATGGGTAGAGCCCAGTGTTCAGATTCAGGAAAATGTGAGTTTTAGTTCTAACTTTGCCTTTTACTAGCTATGTGATCTCAGTGATTTATATCATTTCTTCCCACCTTACCTTCCTCCTGTGTCAAATGAAAACAGTAATGATTTTTTCGCCTTGCCCTGCTAAAGCTACAGTTAGATAATGAGTGGAAAAGCACAATGTAAATTCTAACACACTAAACAAATGCAAATAATGAATTATCAGTTCTGTATCTACTCCTGTTTAGTAGGAACCAGTCCTATAGCAAGGATGCAAAAGAAGTTTGTTTCTCTTTTTCTGAGCATGAACTGATGTCTGCAAAGAAAATAGGAAAGGTGTGTTTGGAAAGAGTTTGTTTAACTTTGGGGCTCCCTGGGAGTTTATTAATTCTAATAATTCCTTACATTTGGGAAGCAGTATATTGGCTAAGAGCACAGGCCTTCGAGACAGACGTCCTAGATTCAAATCCTGGCTCTTGTGTGGTCTTTGGCACATCTCATAACTGTTCCATGACTCAGGTTTTTTTTTTGTTTTTTTGTTTTTTTTTGAAACAGAGTCTCATTTTGTTTGCCCTGGCTAGAGTGAGTGCTGTGGCGTTAGCCTAGCTTACAGCAACCTCAAACTCCTGGACTCGAGCGATCCTACTGCCTCAGCCTCCCGAGTAGCTGGGACTGCAGGCATGTGCCACCATGCCCAGCTAATTTTTTCTATATATATGTTTTTAGTTGTCCAGATCATTTCTTTCTATTTTTTAGTAGAGACGGGGTCTCACTATTGCTCAGGCTGGTCTCGAACTCCTGACCTTGAGCGATCTGCCCACCTTGGCCTCCCAGAGTGCATGACTCAGTTTTTCTATCTGTAAAATATGAGGATTATGATAATAATAGCCCTTCATAGAGTTGTTGTAAGGGTTAAGTGAATTAATATATGTAAATATTACATGTTATTATATTACATAAAAGGATGCCTGGTATGTCTTAGTTTTTATTATTATTACTATCATATCACTTGAACCTTTTCCAAGAATGTTTATATATTATATTTCTTTGATCATCATCACAGCATCCTTGAGCTGTAGTAACCACATTTTACGGGTAAGGAGACTGATTGCTGCAGCCACATTTTCAAGCACACATAGCTAATGAATGAGAGCATTGCACCAAGTGTCGAGCACTCTTTCCAACATGCCCTGACTATTATCCTCTTAGATCCTGAAACTGGGAAAAAGCCTGAAGACTTTAATGATAGTTAAACCATTTAGCAAGTAATAACGACAAACTCGTTGCTTAGCCAAAGAATAGAGACTTTGGATTTGTAATCAGAATTTTTAAGTGAACTTAAGAACTTCATTAAGTTATTAAATATGTGAAATTAACTTTTATTCTGGGTTATATTTTTAGCATTTAATGGTAATAATTCTATTTTTTATAGAAAACAATAGTCTTTTTACTGTTTATAATTTATACCTCACCTGCATCTATAAAGCAGAGTCCCATTGAAATACAAGCTCAATAAGACATTTAGAAATTTAAAAAAATGTTCCCCTAACTCAATGCTAAACAACATTCTTGTTTTTGTGAAAGCTAATCTGGGACAAATATATACATATGTATATGTAATTTTTATTTCATTCAGAATGAAAATAGGTATATTGAATCCCTCAGGGGAAAATGTATATTTTTATAACTTAGATTACCTATATTATTGAATACAAAACTGTCAATGAAATAAATGGCACTGCTTTTTAGCCATTAAAATGTTAATTTGGGGCATATCTAAGTTCATTCTGAAATTGGCTAAGTCATGGGAACTTGAACCTAGATGGACTGCACGTAGCTGAGGGACGGGGTCACTCATTAGATTTAAATAAAATGTGAGAGGTAGACCTGCCCAGGGCAGCCAGGGCCAGCTGGTAAATCTCAAGGGACAGGGTCTGGCTAAAAATGTCCTTTATTTCCTAATACAAGAGTAGAAGTTTTATTTCATTTTTATTGTATGACAAGAGAAATTGTATGCATTCATCCAAAGAAACCTTTCTTAAAAATTCAGAAATCAAACCTAAGCAGACATTTATGGAATGAGAATTTATATAAAGAACTTTAAATAACAGTGGACAGTATCTTCCGTGACAGCCCTTATAAAAACTACTAAAATCCTTCTTAAATAGAGAATTCTTATTTCAACTTTCTATAGAGGCAAAAGGCATAATATTAAATTCTTAGTAAAGGCTTTTTTCCTTTTTTCTTTCTTTCTTCCTTTTTTTGAAAAGGCAATGAGAACGAGCTAAGCTAGTACATAGTTACTATGGTCTCTGGTAATTTACCTCAAGGTACAGTGGAACCAGAGAATCTAGCATAGGGTTGAGAACTCTGTGTCTGATCCATAATCCTGGTGAGTGGGTGAGGCAGGGTGGTGGCAACAGCAAGCAGGAGATCATGTGACCCACTCAGCAGAGCAGCAACTTCTTAGTTTCACTGCCAGGAGAGAATGTGAACCCGTATCATCAGATCTTCTGATCTTTCAAGAAAAGTAACAAATCCAGGTTGTACATGAAATCTTCCTATTTTTAATATTGGCAGCTAATTCATACTAAAAAAAGCTTATGTGGTGTGTACAAAATCAGACATACAGGAGGGTTATTTACTGTAGTATTGTTTATGTTGGCAAGTTTGGAAATAACCCAAATGTTCATTAATAAGGGACAATTGAAATAAATAATTGCATATCCATTCAATGAAATATTATACTGGCTTAAAAACAAAACAAAAAGAATGAGAAGATCATTATATCCTAATATGGAAATCTCAAAGACATTGTTAATTGGAAAAATTCAGTTGTAGGGATGTGTATAGTATGCTTCATTGTGTAAAAAATAAAAGAGGGAAAAGAAAATGTGTGTGTACACGTGAAAGAGAAAGAGAGAGAGAGAGAGAGAGAGAGAGAGAGAGAGAGAGAGAGAGAGAGAGAGAGAGAGAGAGAGAGAGAGAGAGAGAGAGAGAGAGAGAGAGAGAGAGAGAGAGAGAGAGAGAGAGAGAGAAAATGTATTAGTCTGCTCTGGCCTCCATAACAGAATACCACAGACTGGGTGGCTTAAACCAAAGAAATCTATTTTCTCAACATTCTGGAGGCTGGAAGTTCATGATCAACATGCCGGCATATTTGGTTCCTGGTGAGGGCTCTCTTCTTGGTTTATAGATGGCCACCTCCTCCCTGTGTCCCCAGTGGCCTTTCCTCTATGCTTATGCAGACAGAATGAGCACTTATGTCTCTTCTTCTTCTCCTAAGGACACCAGTCCTATCAGATTATAGCCCCAACCTTATGACCTCATTTTACTTTAATTACCTCCCTAAAGGCCTTGTTTCCAAATACCATCACATTGTGGGTTAGGGCTTCAGCATATGAATTTGGGGAGGGGGCACAATTCTCCCCATAACACACACACACACACACTTTCTCTCTCTCTCTCTCTCCATGTATACACATACACACACACACACATACACACATTTCATTTGTTTGTAAATGTATAAAGTATATTTAGAATGGTAAACCAAAATTAATATCATTTCTGGCAGGGGTGGGAAACTGTAATGCACCGAACAATGCATTCCTTTTTGTGCTACTGTTTTTGGAGGAACCAGCATCACTCTTGAATTGTTCAAGTTTAAGAACTGGACTTGTCATCTTACCCAGAGAGAGGGCCAACCCTCTCCTTCGCATGTGGTTGCTGCAGGGATGCCTGGTTCTACAGACAATATTGTTTTTCAGAAAAGAGCTTTGGATCTTTAAGTGCTTGTGTAACTGCTTGCTTGAGACCCCAAAGTTCTGGCCCATATAACACAGAACATAAAAGAATACCAAACACTAAAAGCAAAGGGATTGTGACTTGCTGAATTAATCATCCAGATTCCAGTTCCGTTTCATTTATCAATGAAGAAACAGGCATATTTGTGCAGCATATTAAATGTTCAGCTTGAATCTCCTCCTTTATGTAGGCAGAAAAATCATTCCTTGAATGCAAGGAATTCCATTTTCTCTTCCACCTATTCCTCCAACCCCTCCCGTGTTCACTGCAATACCCATGTAGTCAAGCAAACCTTAGGGGTGTTTATTGCTGGCTTCAGCATACGCTTTCTTTGATTCACAGGTTGGGGAATCCAACTTGTTAAGCAGCTTCTACCCCCATAGGGGTGGGGCAGAGATGGGGTGGAAACAGCTACTGTTAATGTACTTCCTGCAAAACATTTTGATGTTCCTTTAGGTGCATCTCTCCGGATTTCATGGAAGTCAGGAAAGTATTGGTGATAATTGGTTAACCACCAAGAAGCCTGGGTGCAGGTATTGAAGAAGAATAGTTAACTCCCCAATGCCAATAAAACAATCTGGGTTTTTTTTGACCATTCTCATTCAGGGTATTTTGTTGCAAGTTTAGCTGCTGTCTATCTTCTTCATATCCCTCACTCACTTCCGTTCCATGGTAAGCACTTCTGCTACCATGCTGGTTCCAGGGCTGGGTCCCATCCTGTCTGATTGCTCAGTTTAGGGACTGGCAAACCGAAGAGGCGTCTTTCATGTGGGCTCTCATATAGCCTGTGCTGAGCAGCGGATGCCCCGCAGAGGGAGGCTTCCACCTTCTCTGGAACTACCACTGCCACCCTGCAGAGAAGCTGCACCCAGGTCCCGGGGCTAGACAGACCCAGGGAAAGTGAACAAGGGCCTCCGTACTCACAGGAAGGTGAGCACTGGTGCCACTCTTCCATTGCCTCCGCCCTTTGGAAGCTCACAGCACTCTTTGTCCCTTGAGGAAGTGAGGTGGCTTTGCCTAGTAGTCCCCCACCATCCGCAATCACGTAGAAGGTGTGCTTCCTCACTGCTCCTCTACTTCCTGCAGTAGTTCAGCTCTCTTGGGCTGTCCTTGTCCCCAGCTGGGTTCCACCCCCCTAACTCCCTCTATTCCCAGGGGCTCTAGTGGGGATTAGGAATGCGTTTAGTTTAAAGCAGTTCCACTTTAGGAACTGGGAAAAAACTGGGGAAATCAGAACAATATTTATAGTTCAGGTTATATATGTTCATTTATTAGTTTTGATCATTGTACCATGGTTATGTAAGATGCTTACATCAGGGGAAACTGGGTGAAGGGTATACAAGAACACTCTCTGCTGTCTTGCAAATCTTCTGTAAGTCAAATGTTATTGCAAAATAAAAGGTTTTAAAAAATGATATCTGATAAGTGAACCTACAAGTACGTTCTAAAAATCTCTCCCAATCTAGGCCTCACTTTACCAGCTGCTTCCACATCTACATTTAGGTGGTTCTTTTTATTCTTTATTCTTTATTTTTTTTTCTTAAGAGATGAGTTCTCCCTATGTTGCCTAGGCTGGAGTGCAGTGGCTATTTACAGGTGCCTTCATTGTGCACTGCAGCCTCGACCTCCTGGGCTCAAGTGAGCCTCCTGCCTCAGCCTCCTAAATAGCTGGGACTACAGGTGTGTGATACTGTGCCTGGCTTCAGGTGGTTCTTAGAGCAATACCCTGTGCCTGTTGGTAGGGGGCACAAATTCTGTCCCTACCACACATATACAGACTGGCCACATTTTTGCTAATTTATGCTGGCTTATACTGAGATAACCATGGGGGAGAACAAGAATGAATCAAGGTAAGATGGATTGTGAAATCCCAAGTGGAACTGGTTGCAGGGCAGTAAGAACAATTATATATTGAGTTATAACTTGAGTGCATTTGAATTGAGAATATGAATATGAATATAATCTAAGGAATCTAGTAATTTTCATAGCGCTTTCCCTATTGTTACCTTAAAGTAGGTTATTAATTCTAATAAGACAGTTCTTCTGGGTATCTTTAGGAGTGTGTCTGCTGATAGCAGAGGGCAAAGGAGACTTTTCTAGATTTCTTTTCAAGGGCATGGATCAAAGGAATCAATAACGGGGGAACTGTTACTTCATCTAGCTACCATCCATGCCACCCAAATGCTGAGCTCTTCTTAGAAGTTCCAAGAGCAGATCCTTGGGGGCTGTCACTTAACTTCATCCTCTTCATAGTTACAAGTCCTGAGTGATCTGGCACATGCCTCCCTTTTCAGCCTCCTATCATACTCCCTGTTGCTATGCCATGGCCATGCTAGATTTATTCTCTTCTTAAAACAGTGAGCTTTTCTCCTTTACAAGGATTTTTCACTTGGTGTTCCCTTTTTTTTTTTTTTTGGAAAATTCTTCTCTTAGGTCTTCTCCTGGTACCTTCTATTCCGTTTAAGTTTCGCATCTCCAGGAGTTTTCTGACTGACTATTTAAAGTAATCACCCATAACTGTATCACATTATCTTCTTTTTTCCTCCCCGTGCTTATCATAATCTATAATTATTTTTTACCCATTCTTGTACTTGTTTTTCATCTGGCTAGTATATAGATTTCGTGAGAGCAAGAACTTTGCTTGTTCACCTCTGTACTTCAAACATCTGGAATAGAGCCTAGAACAGAAGTATTAATATTTGCTGAATTGAAGAATGGGGGGAAAAGTCTTTCTATTGCCTCTGCAACTTTCTTGGTCAGGGAGAAGAGCTCCAGTCACTTCTGAAGTTGGGGAGGGGCCTCCTTCAGAGGCCAAGGAGTCTGACTGCACATTCAGTCCACAAAGGAGATACCACAGTCCTTTGGCCAATGGCAGGAAGAAGGGTATCGTGCAGACCATACTGAGTCCCCGGGACTGTTTTCCTCTTTACGAAAGGAAAGGCTGGAGAACATATACTCTCTCAGTTTGAAGGGACATGAGTTATTTCCTCCTTCCCTTTCTTTCCCTCTTCCACAAATATATCTTGAGCATTAGAACTTAGCATGGTGCATGGATGATAGTTCAAACCATGAACAAGGCATGTGCAAATCCTGGTCCTCCTGTGCTCATAGAGCAGCAGGGCTGACAGACGAGACAAGAAGTAATTACAATTTGGTGTGAGAGGTGCTCTGAGAGGAACCTGACTTAGAAAGGGATTCTCCTCCTCACTCGGATTTGCACCAGATAAAGAAGAGGGTGAGGAACCTTGGAAGGCTCACAATCTGGATGTTCAAAGGCCTGAAATAATCCGAGAATGTATTATGTTTCACCAGGCAGCTGTCATGTTGGGCTCAGCTACAAATATTTAATAATTGACTTAACACCTACTGACATGTCTGACATCTCCACATATTTATTTTACTAGCCTGGCAGCTGGAGGAATTTCCAGGGTATCAATAGAGCAAACGGGCCTGGAATCAAGGGACGAGGGTTCAGATTGTCCCCTTGATATGTACCAGCCTCCAGACTGTGTTTCTTTTTTCAGAATTCTGGTAGTGGGGGCTCAGCCATCTACCTGAAAACCTAGGTTGCCAGACCACTTTTATGTATGCCAAATATTTAAAACAATCTTCAGTTTACTATTTATTCCCAGCAAGCCCAGCACATAGTGGGTATTCAACAAATACCTGTTGATTGTTACATAAATTGTTGCGAGACAATTAATGAGACTGAAAATCTCACGGCAGTTTCCTTGTGTATAAAATGAGGGCAATAACAGATGCCTTAACAGGTTGTTAAGAATATGAATAAAACGACATTGGAGCGGTCATGTATTACAATGCCTGGCTCATGTAACCTTTCTTGAATAAAGGTTAGTCGACTCTGGATCTCCATGAGTAGATACTTTGATGCATACTGTGATTAATGTGGATTCTAACCTTTCTGTTTGTGCTTTCCTGGCTGCACAGCCAGGGGAGCCAAAACCTATCTTCCCAGTCTCCTTTGCAGCTGGCTTTTACGATTCAGTTCCACTAATCAGATACCCTTGTTAGAGATTTAAATTAGGAACTGAATTGAGTAGGCAGAGAGCCAGGATTAGGGCATCCTTTTTGCTTGCGTCCCATAGAAGAGGACACGGTGATTCTAGAGCTGGCAGATATGGTGGCACCTTCATGGCAGCCCCTTGGGTGAGTCAGGGGCAGCAGCACTATTGGCTAATTGCTTCGCAGTGTGGCTTTGGGATTATTCCCAGAAGTTAAGCCTATGGTCTTTTCTGCAGTATTGTCTCCATGTGAAATAATTCTCTGAGCCATTTAAAACAGTATATATATATTTTAGGGCTGCCACAACAAATTACCACAAATTGCATGGCTTAAAACAACAGAAATTTCTTCTCTTACAGTTCTGGAGACTAGAAGTTCAAAAGCAAGGTGTTAGTAGGGCCATTCTCCCTTAGAAGGCTCTAGCGAGAATTCCCCCTTGTCTCTTCCTAGTTTTGGGCAGTTTCCAGCAATTCTTGGCAGTCCTTGGCTTGTAGCTGCATCTCTCCAAGCTTTGCCTCTGTTGTCACGTGGTTTCTTTCCTATGTGTGTCTCTGTGTCTTCACATGGTCTTCTTGCAAAGATACCAGTCCCTGGACTTAGAGCCCACTCAAATACAGTGTGACTTCTTTTTAACCTAACGAAGACCTTATTTCCAAATAAAGTCACATTGCGAGGTTCTAAGAAGACATGAATTTGGGAGGGATACTGTTCAACCCAGTAGACGTGTAAAAATTTCATGTTACTCAAACTAGCTGGAGTAAATTCTGTTCTGTGAAACGGAACACTGCTAATTCAAATGACCTCTGAGGCTCCCAGCCACCTTTGACATTGTGGGATTCTCCTCTTAATGTGAGGTATCTGACCTGTGTTGTGATGGACAACTTCAGGCTTGGGCACCAGCAACCACACAGAAAACATGATTGGAGGAGGGCTTCACTTATCTGAAGTCACCTATAATTACTCACTTCTGCATGGGAAAAGCAGCAACCCCTCTTTTCTTTTGTGGAAGTTTATAGAGCCATTTATTCAGGTTTACTCATCACTTCCTTTGTCCTTTCCTCTTGACCTTCCTTGTACATAATGGGGACAGTCTGCTCTGGTAGACTAAGACTTTTAACACACAAACAGCGCTCCACTGTTGATCCTAATCTCAGCAAGAGAAGCTTGCCTAAAGAATTAATTCAAAATTAGGCCCATAGGGAGCATTTTATTACAAAATAAATGAAGTGATTAGAACTAGGTGGTCACCAGGAAAGGGCTGAGGAGGAAGCTGGAAATTCATTTGTAAACCATGGAAATTGCCAGCTTTAGTTACTATTATTAATGCTTAGAATGCCCCAGGCAATACATATATATGTGTGTTTACACACACCCTGAATATAACATATTTTTATATATATTTTCAATACACATACACACACACACACACACTCTGTATTGCTTTTCTATTCCTGCCATTGCAAATTCCCACAAACTTAGTGACTTAAAACATACTCAGTTATTATCCCACAGTTCTGTAGGTCAGAAGTCTGAGTATAGGGCAGTAGCTCTACTAGATCCTCTGCTCAGAGACTCACAAGGCAGAAATCAAGATGTTGGTTGGGCTCTAGGGAAGATTCTACTTCCCAGCTCATTCAAGTAGCTGGCAGAAGTCAGTTCTCTGTGGCTATTAGACCGTGGTCACCATTTCCTCAGCACGCGGCTCCCTTCATCTTCAAGCCAACACTGGCACAGCAAATCCTTCTTGTGCCTTGGAACCTCTGACTTCCCTTCCTGCTACAAATCAGAGAAAGATTTCTGCTTTTAAGGGTTCACGTGATTGGATTAGATCTACTCAAACAATTTAAAATAATGTCTCAATCTTAAAATCAATTTATTAGTAACCTTAACTACATCTGCAAACCCCTTTCTGCCATGCCACATAACATGTTCATGGGAGTAACACCTGGAGGTGAAGGTCATAGGGACCAAACTTCTGCCTACAACACATATGGTAGAAAAGAACTGAACCTAAGAAAAACCGAAGCTAAATATTTTTCCCAGGGAAACACAGCTGATAAAAGGCAGAACTTGATTTCATTCATTCTTTCCACAAATGCTTATTGAGTGCATACTATATGCCAGCAACTGTTCCAAATGCAAAGGATATAGCAGTCAACTAAACAGATAAAATTCCTGCCCAGGTAGAGTTTATATTCTAGTAAAATTTATTTGACTCCTGCCTATTAGGCTTTCCTGCCTGCATGCTTTGTGGCTCTTCTTGTGGAATTTTCCTTATATCTCCAAGCTCAGGACTACCCCTCTTCCTGAACCAGTGGTATCCAGAATTGAGACAGACTACTGATCAGAACTACTTTTCTGTGAGAGGGACTAACCCTGGGCATTCTTGCAGGCTGGCAGTTATAGCTGTACCCTGCCCCAGGGTGGATCTAATCCAAAGTACTGGCTTCCACATATCTGATCCTACCTGGTATGTTGGACTTCCTGTAGGGGCGCTGTGCTTCCTTGCTCCTCTTGGCCCTTCTCCTGGAGACTGGATCCTTCCCTTGCATCCTACCCTTCTACCCCTACCCCAAGCACCATCTAAGATGCTGCTATGTGTGGCCATCCTCTTAGAGCCATGCACTGCTCTGTCCACTCTGCTATGTCACCCCAGCAGGGATGTTCCTGACCCCTGTTTTGCCTGATGGACAAGACCACGCTTGTCTCTCCTTCTTGCCTGACTCACACCAGCCACTGGTTCTGCCTGATGCTGGAGAAGTAGGCAGAGGTCCAGGCAGAGCCTTTGATGGAATTGCTCCTGTTTCCCCCAGCCCAGGCCTCAGGGATACTGAGTGCTGCCCAAGCCCACTCTCATTATGACAGAGGTGCTTTAAGGAGAATGGCTTGTACAGAGGCATGGGTCTGGAAACGAGTGAAGGATGCTAAATAAGCAAGTTTATTTAGCTTACACAAAACATGGTAAAAAAGGAAGAGAGAAGAAAATTAAAATGTGGGAGTTTGGTATAGAATCCAGTTCTATTTTTCCATTATTTAGAAATGGCCAGCTTTGATAAGTTGCTTAATGATTTATTTAATTTTCACAAAGAAAACCTCAGGAGCAGAAAGTTTTGATCTGAGTCTGTAGCCTGATTTCACTTACCTGCTTTTCTATCCAGTCTTCAAAGGCCAAGTTGAGAGCTGTGTCCTTGCTGAAACCTTTTCGGACTCTTATAAAAGGAAACACTCTCTCTTCCTCTTCCATGCTGCTGCCTCTCTCTATAGGAATTGAGGCTTCTCGTAACCATCTCTGTATCCTACAAAGCACCCAGCACAGACTCTTGCACAAGGCAGGAGCTCAGTAAGTGCTTTTGAATGTATGAATGATCTGATAATCTCTACTTTTAGGGTATATTGAAGACATTAAAAAAGAAATTAGAGGGTGGGGTAGGGGTAGAGAATTACAGGAAGATGTCTATTGAGAAGAGCAAAGAGCTCTGGGAACCCAGAGCTTCTTGGTCTGAGTTCTGCCACTAAGCACCTGTGTGGCCTTGGCAAGTGGCCCAGCCTTTTGGGGCATCAGTTTCCTCAGTTTTATGACAGGCATGCTAATACCTGTCCTGCCTGTCCCAGAGGCACTGGGAGCTTTGAGGGAGATAGAATAGTGTTTGATATGGAAGCACACAAAAGATTAGGAAAATGCTCTAAAACGTGTGGTTGATTATTTTCATTTGTGTATGTGGTTTCATAGATGTTTGTGCTGTATCCACAGCTTATAAATTCCTTGAGATCAGGAAACCCTGGCCTTTCATAGTCTTCTCAGCTGCAAGGACAGAGACAACTGTGGCCAGGGGCTGGACACCTACCTGCCCCGCTGGATGTGCACTGCTATGAGGGCTTGTTGAGTCTGAGAGGGACTAATGATCCCCACATTTCAGGAACTGTGTACTGTTATTACATAATTAAGAAAACTGCAAAACTGGTTTAGTGAAAGAAAGTAAAAGTGGAAATGACTCCCCAGGGCCTCTGGGAAAAAGACAGGTGTAGGATACCCACTATATATAAGGTCCTGTCTCAAGTACTAGTGAGAAAAAAAATGCATTAAGAATCCCAACCATGCCATTTCCTGAGCAGTTGAGCACCTGCAGCATGCCAGGCAGTGTGCTTTTCTTACGTCAACACAAGTAGCTCTCACAACATCCTTGAGCAGTAAGGGTTGTCCCTGTTTTGCAGATGAGGAAACTTGGAAAATGATAGGCTTAAAATAACATACTTGCTAAATACCTTGTAAAAGTGGGATTCAAACTTGTGTCTCAGTTCAAAAGCACTTTTTCCATTATATTATGTGGAGTACAAATCCGGTTTATAATTTAGAATTTTGCACAAGCCCCATTTTTTTTCCTAAAAGAATAATAATAATAATAATAAAAAGAAGGCAGTCTGATAGGTGAATTCTTTTAATGGCTCTCTTAGAAATTATCATGTTATGGGGTACTAGTTCATTGTCAGGCTCTAGTTTTTAATTTTGCACGAAGATTGCTTTCATTTATAATCAATTTGGCCTAACACACTTTCCTCTCTCTTCAGTGAATATTGCCAAATATTTGCAATAATCCCCCAGATATTTTGTGCTAACCAAGAACTTGGTTGTTCTCATCATTTTAAATGATTAAATTAAAATTTACCCCCAAAGGGTTAGGACTCTGAACACATACCATTTTGTTGGTTTCGGGCTTGGAAATGAATCTACATGGAAAAAAAGAGGTCAGGTTAATATAATTGTAGTGACCCCTACATCTCCGTGGACCTGGGCATGGGGGTTTTGGGCAGCATGAAGCCTGCCAGAAAAAGGCTTCTTGCCTTTGGGCAAGAAAAAAGGAGTAGAGCCTGGGGAAAGAAAGTAATACAAAAAGAGGAAGAACAAAATGAGTTGTAGGAAAAGAAGGGAAGGTTGTAATTACGACTTTAAATATTTCAAACATTTTGGGAGCTGGACAGTGTTCAAGTAAGATATGTTCCCGGAAATACAAGGTTTGTATAACATCACATAAATATGTCATTCAACTTACAAGTATTTGTGAGCCTCTTGTCAGTGTCCGGGAACACTGTCATTCTAGTGGTAAACATGGATGACTTATTTTCTTTTTTCTCCTGGTCACCCCAAGTTAACTGATATTTAATTGAGTAAGTCAGTCAATTCACAAACATTTAAGGAGCACACTATGTATAAGATATTATTTTGAATGCTGAGGAGAGAAAAAGATGCAGCTCTGTCCTCAGGGAGCTACTGATTCCACAAAGGGACTAACTAACAATCACGCACGGTAGGTACCTATAAGCATAAAATAGGAGGGTGTTTCAGAGGAGAGATTATTATTTATAAAGATCTGGTAAAACTTTCTTGCCTTTATCATTATGGGAACTAAAAAAGAACTTTCTGTGGGAGATGATATTAAACTAGCATTTACTTATGTGAACACTAGCAAAGGGGTTACCTTCTGGGTAAGGAAGATGTAGATCTAGAATGCGAAGGGCATTGAGAGAACCTAGGATTTAGTTGGCTGGAGTAAGAGGTGATGAAAGCCAGTGGTCAGAGACAAGCAGGGAAAAGCTGGCTGGGGCCAAATTGCAGAATGTTTCTAAAGCCAGGTGTAGCAATCAGGGTTTGATCAGAGAAGCAAAACCATTACAAATATTGTGGAATAATGATTTATTACAGAAATTAGATCTTACATAATTGTGGGAGAAGCTGGAGAATTTTGGTTTCCTTTGATGTGTAACAAATCATCCCAAAAGTTAGCAGCTTAAAAAGATAACGACTTTACCTGCTCATGATTCTGTGAGTTGGCTGGGGCTCAGCTGGGCAGTTCTTCTGTGGGTCTTACTGGGATCTCCATGTGGCTGTGGTCAGATTGTGGCTAGGTGGGAATATCCCAAATGGCTTGACTCACACATCTGGTGCTTAGCCAGATGCTGGGAGGCTGTGACTTTCTCCCCATCCCACTTATCTCTCTGTCCATGGCTCTTTACATTTGGCTAGTTTAGATGCTTCACATAGAGATTAGATCTCAAGAGTAAGCTTTCCAATAGAATAAGCCTCCATGTTCAAATGCATATCAAGCCTCTGCTTGCATCATGCTTGCTAGTGTCTCATTGGTGAAACCTAGAGTCAGTGTGGGAGGAGACTGCACCAGAGCACGCATACTGAGAGGTATGGTTCATTGGGGGCATCATAGTAACAGTCTACTAAATCATGCTAAGGGATTAGGAATTTCTTTTAGTAGGTAATAGAGAGCCGATAAAAGCTTAGAGAGGAAAGTGATGTAATTAGATTGGTGCTTTAGGAAGACTAATTTGGCAATAGTGTTATAGGATGATGTGGAGAGACACATGAGGCAGGGAGACCAATTAAGTGACTACTATTAATACAAATACTCAAGGTGAGAGGAAAGGAGGAATCGGACTTTGGTGCACGTCAGTCAACTGCTTGAGTGCTTTCATATCTGTTTTGTCTCCCTTAGCCTGATTCTAAAGGAGCTGATTACTGCGGTTTGTGTTTCCCAGGCTCCATGTCAGCTGTCAGCCGGCTTCATGCTGGTGTGGCCAGTGGGAGGCTCTGGTAAGAGAATGGAGGAAGGAGGAAGAAGCCAGGGTAATTATCTCTTACTCCCTGCCCCAGGTGGTACTTCCAGCAGCAGCAATAGCTTTTCTGTGGCTACAGCTTTGGTAATACTATCTTCCATTTTTGTCTCTCCAAGGCAGGGAGGGTGGCACCTTACTGTTTTACTGATTTCTGGGTTTCTTAACTGTCCCTTTTTTAGTTTCTTGGTTCTTCTATCATCTGTACAGCTAAACTTCTCTATTTAAGTCCCTCTATTTTTAAGTAATTAGTTTCTGTTTTCATGGTTCAAACATGGCTGATACAGTACAAGAGCAGGAATAGAGGACGAAACACACAGACACACACACACATACAACTTGGAAAATAATTGGTCAGGTGAGTATTTTTTGTAAGGAGATATCAAAGATGATTTAGAGGTCTTGGGTAACTGAAAGAATGGTCGTATGAGTAAAGGAATAGAACAATCAGGAGGGGAGACCGACTGAGGAAAAGGCAACACATTCAGTGTTGGAAATACTGCATTTTTGGGATGGGTGGGTTATGCATGATGATAACCACCATGAAGCTGGGGGAGAGGTCAGAGGCTAGAGTGTAGCTTTTCATGCCATATGAGTAGAAGTGGTTGTTGAGGTTATGGAAGCTTATTAAATGGCCAGGAGAATAGGAAAGAAAACAGGCATTTAGGAATTACCCATTTATAGGGAGAATGGGAGTAAATAACAGCCAACTCATATCTTCCAAGTTTTTAAACCCTTCATTCGAAAACCAGATCAGACTGACCAATTCTTAATTCTAATTCTAAATTTTTAGGAAGAAAAAATTTAGGCTTGTTTTGGTTCAGATGTCCCTCTTCAAACCCAATTAGCCATGACTGAGAGGAGCCCAACCTGGGAGCAGAGAAGGAGGTGGCAGGTACCTCAATGGGGTGAGGTGCTGAGGGGGTAGTTTCACTCAGTACAAGGACACCAGGAGCATAGAAGCAGGAGTGCATGAGTGACTGATGCTTATGATAACAGCACTGATTGGATTATTACTGGAGCTGGGGTTTGGGGGTTTATTCTAAGGGTTACTGTGGATCATTGGATAGAAGAAAGCATAAGAGGCTGTTTTTAAAAGAGCTATTTCTGGGTAATGTCAAAACTTTTTTAAAAAGAAAGAAAAACCAAACCGAAACAAAACCCCCAAAAACACCAAGGAAAGGAGGAGTTTGAACGAGGAGGATGGAAAGTAGCCATTTGGAACTAGGCATTGTGCCAGCCTGTTGTCTAGCCTGATGTTCAGAGCAGAGATCTTCTTTCTTGAAGTGGGTCGTGCTCACCTAGTATGTTCCAATCAGACCTAGCATTCCAGAAGCCAGAGTGTAGCCTGCTAAATTCATAAATTCTGAACAGATTAAAATAATGCTGTGTCTTAGTGTGGTTTTGCTCAGTGAATTTCCTTCCTTCAATCAACATGATCATTATCATTGTTATTAGATTATTTCATGTGTGGAGAAGCTAATTTTCAGAAAATAAATTGCCTTGTTGTGTGTTTTCCAAGCCTAAATCATTGAAGACCAGAGTTCTGAAGATGGTGGCAAAAAGGGCAACTCTAAATCCATAAATTCTTCGCTTAGGTAGAAAGACAAAATAATTAAAGGCACATGTACTCTGCACAATTACTGTTTTCCATTTTCATGGAGCAAGTATCAGGTCTGCATGAATATTGAGGGCCCATAATTGTGGGTACACCTGTTATGTTCCTCTTTGGAAACACAGATGCAAATGGGTTGAGGCCCTTTCATGAATGAAGGGCAGGGAAGAAGCTCTCATTTTAGAAGTAATATCACTTAAATATTTATGATGAGTTTCAAATCACTGAGAATATTAGTTCTTAATGAGAACATCAATAGGCCCACAGCTAGAATGAGGTGAAAGCTGCTGCTAGTCTTCTAATGCATCAGCTTAAATGGTCCCACTGATACAAGCCCACACTCGACTTTCTTTGTTATGCATTACCAAGAAGAAGAAATAAATCTCAGCATGAAGTTTGCTGGAGCAAAATAATTCACCTCAATGGTATCACTGCTATCCTAAATTTCTTTTTTTCCCTGTGAGTCTACTACATCAACCCACACTGATTGTCTTTGACTATGAAGTCAAGAATATAATGGATTTAACTTCTTTTCATAGAAAATTTTTAAATGAAAACTTTTTTGTGCATTACACTTTACTCTCAATTGCTAAAGACATTGCTTCACATTATTATAATCATACATGAATTCGAAGCCAAATTAAGATCAAGGATCCATCTGGTTATAGGTATGTTTTTAAGTATATATAGTTTGCCTTCAGTTGATAAGATTCCTCTTTAAATAGAGTCTTGTCCATTATTTTTTCTTTTCACAATTACTTAAGATTTTGTTTAAAAAAGCCCATACAATTAACATATCTTAAAAATAAGGACACTGTGCTTTCCTCCTCTTCTGACATTATCTAGAGCAGGACTGTCCAATACTACTTTCTATGATGAGGGATATGTTCTATATTTGTGCTGTTTAGCATAGTAGCCATGAGCCACACATGGCCAGCAAGCACTTGAAATGTGGCTAGCATGCCTGAGAAACTGAGTTTCTAATTTTATTTAATTTTAATTTGTTTAAATTTAAATTGCTACATGTGACTCTTGTCTCCCATATTAGAACAGACATAAAACATTTTCATTATTGCAGAAAATTAGACAGTTCTGTTCAAGAAATGACAAAATTCTTCAAGAGGAGGGAGTCTTCTCTGTAACCCTCAGCTCCTAATATAGTATGGAGATTGCTGTTGCAGTTGATAAATACTTACTGCTTGATCAAATTCATTATAGGAAAGCCTACTTTTTGAAGGTCCCATTTTCATGTCTGGCCTTTGATTCATTATAAGCATGCTCCTGGCAGAGACTTCTGAGGATGGAGAGGGATCTGGTGGTGGAACAGGGGTGTACAATTGGAGATCCCCCAAACCATCAGCGTCACATGAAGATACATGCCAGTGGGTCAGACACACAAACTGTAGAGTAGCTCAAGAGCCAGTCTTAAGCAGAGAGAGGACACAGATGGAATGATCAGAGGGGAGAATGGTGTGGAGTTACAGGGAGAAATAGGGAGGGCACATGATCCACCCTGCAGAGAAAGCAGCTAGTGGACAGAGACAGAAAAAGCCTGGCTCTGTGCCTTAGCGGTCACTGGATTAGGCCCCTGACCTCAGGAGCAGCTCTCTGGACTTAGAGAGATTGCCCTAAAATCCATATACAGCTGCTAGTGGCCTGCACTAGCAGCTGTATAAGCAACCTCTGAGCCCCACTGAGACTTAGCAAAGCCCCTCAGGCTCTCACATTCCAGCCATGATCTGTCTTGCCCATTCCCCCATCTCAGGGGGAGTAGGGACCAAGCAACCCTCTGGGAGCTACAGGGTCTCTTCTAAAGTTTGGGGCATTCATATGCCCCATCTGGGGGACCAGAGCTTACCACGGGTACAAATGATTACTTTGACAGCTGGCTCCTCCATGCAAACTACAGTCAATGACAGGGAGAACAACCCTATAGCTAAACATAGTGCCTTGAAACTGAAGCAATTAGGGAGTTGTGGATTCACACCCACAAGTACAATCCACTAGCTCAGAGATTAAGGTGGGAGACCAAACTCACTACATTCCATTGGGAAGAGGTGAAAACAACAGGTCAGAGGTAAACTGAGAGGTTCATCAAACCTACTAAAAGACCCCAAATGCAACATAGAACCAGCACTTCTCTCCCTGGCATGGTCAGAGATTGATCTTTGGGGACTCAGAGACAAGGCTATAAGCCAGTCCTAGAACCTCCAGCTCTTGATTAAGAGGCCAGATGAGAAAGAATCAGTGAAAGAACTCTGGAAACATGAAAATCAGAGTGAAAGGACACCCCAAAAGAAATCAATAAGGCCTTACCAGTGGATACCATCCTAAATGAAATGGTTAAAATAACAGATGAAGAATTTCAAATATGGATTGTTAAAAAGCTCAATGAAATACAGGAGAAAATAGAAACCAAACACAAAGAAGCCACAAAACAATGTAGGAAATAAATGAAAAATTCTCTAAAGATATCAAAATATTAAAGAAAAACAAAACAGAAATTCTAGAAATAAAAAATTCATTCAAAGAATTAAAAAACACAGTAGAAAGCCTTAAGAATAGGCTAGATCAGGCAGAAAAAAGAATCTCAGAGCTTGATGATAACACCTACGAGCTAAATAAATCAGTTGAAGAGAAAGAACAGAGAAATAAGAGGAATGAACAAAGCCTACAAGAAATGTGGGATTATGTAAAGAGGCCAAACATAGGAATCATAGGCATCCCTGAGGGTGAAGAAGAAAATACACAAGGGTTGGATAATTTATTTGAGGGAATAATAGAGGAAAATTTCCCTGGGCTTGCTAGAACTCTGGATATCCAGGTCCAACAAGCACACAGGACCTCCGGGAAATTCATCACAAAGAGGCAATCACCATGACACATAGTCAATAGGCTGGCCAAAGTAAACACAAAAGAGGCACTCCCATGAGCAGTAAGGCAAAAACAGCAGGTAACTTATAAAGGAAAACCTATCAGACTAACTGCAGACTTCTCACTGAGACCTTAAAAGCCAGAAGGGACTGCAGACCCACCCTCAGTCTTCTAAAACAGAATAATGGCCTAGAATTTTGTATCCTGAAAAAGTAAGCTTCTTATATAAGGGAGACATAAAGACCTTCTCATACAAGCAATTGCCAAGGGAATTTGCGAAGATGAGACCTGCC
The DNA here is from genome assembly GCA_004363605.1 of Indri indri. Classification (NCBI taxonomy): domain Eukaryota; kingdom Metazoa; phylum Chordata; class Mammalia; order Primates; family Indriidae; genus Indri; species Indri indri. The sequence goes on from RJWJ010006228.1 coordinate 44,297, forward strand.
CTGCAGGAAGTGTTGAGACTTGCGTTATATTAGGTGGGCACAAAAGTTAATTGCGGTTTTAGAAAATTGTTGAACTTTGCCATTTGATATTGGAATACATTCTAAAATAAATGTGGCTGTGTTATACATTATTTTAATGTGCCTTTCTCACTTTATGTGTTTTTGCTAATGACTTATTACTTGCTGTGCATTTTATATTTATTTTAGACAATGGAAATGATGTTAAACAAAAAAGCAAATTTGAGCAATTTTTTATTCGAGTTCAAAATGGGTCGTAAAGCAGCGGAGACAACTCGCAACATCAACAATGCATTTGGCCCAGGAACTGCTAATGAACATACAGTGCAGTGGTGGTTCAAGAAGTTTTGCAAAGGAGATGACAGCCTTGAAGATGAGGAGTGCACTGACCAGCCAGTGGAAGTTGGCAACAACCAGTTGGGAGCAATCATCAAAGCTGATCCTCTTACAACTACATAAGAAATTGCTGAAGAACTCACCGTCTGCCATTCTATGGTCATTCAGCATTTGAAGCAAATTGGAAAAGGTAAAAAAGCTCGATGTGTGGGTGCCTATGAGCTGACCAAAAAATCAAAAAAATCGTCATTTTGAAGTGTCGTCTTCTCTTCTTGTACACAACATGAACCATTTCTTCAGTGGATTGTGATGTGTGATGAAAAGTGGATTTTATACTACAATTGGTGTTTACCAGCTAAGTGGTAAGAAGAAGCTCCAAAGCACTTCCCAAAGCCAAACTTGCACCAAATAAAGGTCATGATCACTGTTTGGTGGTCTGCTCCAAGTCTGATCCACTATAGCTTTCTGAATCCTGGTGGAACCATTGCACCTGAGAAGTATGCTCAGCAAATTGATGAGATACACTGAAAAGTGCAATGCCTGCAGCCAGCATTGGTCAACAGAAAGGGCCTGATTCTTCTCCACAACAATGCCCCACTATATGCCACACAACCAATGCTTAAAAAGTTGAACAAATTGGGCTACCTGGCTTTGGTATGAAGGTAATATTGCCTTCATAAAATAAATCGGGGAGGATGTTGAACCAATGAAGTTTTGCCTCAACTGCCATATTCACCTGACCTCTTGCCAACCGACTACCACTTCTTCAAGTATCTCGATAACTTTTTGCAGAGAAAATGCTTCCATAACCAACAGGATGCAGAAAATGCTTTCTAAGAGTTTGTTGAATATGGAAGCACAGATTTTTATGCTACAGGAATAAACAAACTTATTTCTCATTGGAAAAAATGTATGGATTGTAATGGTCCCTATTTTGATTAATAAAGATGTATTGTAGCCTACATATAATCATTTAAAATTCACGAGCCAAAACCACAATTACTTTTCACTATCCTTAATACACTGATCAGCACAATAGACACCCATCAGAGTAAAATCAACCAAAAGTAAAGTTCAGAGCCCAGATACCACAATGGCTCAAGAGGTAAAACAAAGTAATAAGGATCTACCCAACAGGATTAAGAGAAATTCACCCCACTTATCAATTCTTTCAATAAATGTAAATGGCATGAACTCCCCACTAAAGAGAAATAGGCTGGCTGAGTGGACAAAAAACATTCAAGCCAAGTATCTGTTATCTGCAGGAAACACATCTAATCCACAAGAACTTATTTAGACTCAAGGCGAAAGGACAGAAAACAATATTCCATGGAAATGGAAACCAAAAGAAAGCTGTTATAACCATTCTCCTATCAGATAACATAGACTTCAAATGAACAAAAGTAAAGAAAGACAAATAGTATCATTATATAATAGTGAAGGCAACAATTCAACAAGAAGACTTAACAATCCTAAATATTTATGCACCTAACACAGGAGCACCCAGATTCATAAAGCAAATCCTATGCAATGTAAACAAAATCATCAACAGCAGTGTTGAAGCTGGGGACTTCAACACCCCACTGACAGAACTGGACAGATCCTCCAGATGGAAAATAAGCAAAGAAACAACTGATTTAAATAGAACTCTAGAGTAAATGGGCCTAGCAGAAATTTACAGAGCACTTTACCCAAAAACTACTGAATATACATTCTTCTCATCAGCTCATGGAACATTCTCTAAGATTTATCACATCTGAAGCCACAAAACATATCTCAACAGATTAAAAAAATAGAAATTATACCATGTACCTGCTCAGACCACAGTGGAATAAAATAAGAAATCAATTCCAACAGAAACACTCATCTCTACACAAAGTCATGGAAACTAAACTGCCTTTTGCTGAATGATAGTTGGGTCAAGGAGGGATAAAGATGGAAATCAAAAGATTCTTTGAATTAAATGTTAATGGGGAAACAATTTCTCAAAATCTGTGGGATGTAGGAAAAACAGTTCTGAGAAGAAAACTCATAGTCTTAAAGGCCTGCATCCAAAGGACAGAGGGATCACAAATCAACAATATAATGAATTATATCAAGAAACTGGAAAAGGAAGAACAAACCAATCCCAAACCGAGCAGAAGAAAATAAATAACCAAGATCACAGTAGAACTAAGTGAAATCAAGAACAAAAGAATATAGAAGATTAATGAAACAAAAAGTTGGTTCTCTGAAAAGGTAAACAAAATTGACAGGCCTCTTGCTAGATTAACCAGAAACAGAAAAGAAAGGACTCTAATAAACTCAATCAGGAATGAAAAAGGAGAAATCACACCCGATAACATGGAAATACAAAACATCACCTCTGAATATTACAAAAATCTCTACGTTCATAAACCTGAAAACATGGAGGAAATGGACAGATTCTGGGAAACACACAATGTCCCTAGACTCAATCAGAAAGAAAGAGAACTCCTGAACAGACCAATATCAAGCACTGAAATTAAAGCAGCAATAAAAAATCTTACAACAAAAATAAGTCCCAGACCAGATGGTTTTACCCCTGAATTTTACCAAACCTACAAAGAAGAAATGGTACCTACACTACAGAAATTATTCCTTAATACTGAGAAGGAAGGAATCCTCCCCAACTCATTTTATGATGGCAATATTACCTTCATACCAAAGCCAGGAAAGGACACAACAAAAAAAGAAAATTGGAGACAAATATCCCCTATGAATATAGATGCAAAAATTCTCAATAAAATCTTAGCAAACTGAATTCGGTTGCGTATCAAAAAGTAATTCACCAAGACCAAGTGGGCTTCATCCCAGAAATGCAAGGATTGTTCAACATATGCAAATCCATAATGTAATTTACCACATAAATAGAAGCAAAAACAAAGATCACATAATCCTCTCAATAGATGCAGAAAAAGAATTTGACAAAATTCAGAACCTTTTTATAAGAATGCTTAATAAATTAGGCATAGATGGGACATACCTCAAAATTATAAAAGTCATACATGACAAATTGACAACCAACATCATACTGAACAGGGAAAAATTGAAAGCCTTCCCTCGCAAAACTGGAACCAGATAAAGTTGCCCACTATCACTACTTCTATTCAACATACCGCTGGAAGTCCAAGCCCAAGCAATCAAAGAAGAGAAGGAAATCAAGGGTATCCAAATGGAAAAAGATGTCAAACCATTGCTCTTTGCTGGCGATATGACCTTATATCTAGAAAACCCCAAAGATTCAACCAAGAGACTCCTGGAATTGATAAATAAATTCAGCAAAATTTCAGGATACAAAATCAATGTACACAAATCAGTAGCTTTCATATATGCCAATGACAGTTAATCTGAGAATCAAATCAAAGACATAATACCTTTCACAATAGCTACAAAGAAAGTAAAATACTTAGGAATATATCTAACTAAGGAAGTGAAAGACCTCTATAGGGAGAACTATGAAATATTGGAGAAAGAAATTGCAGAGGATGTAAATGGGTGGAAACACATATTATGCTCATGGATCAGCAGAATCAACATTGTTAAGATGTCTATACTATCCGAAGTGATTTGTAGATTTAATGCACTCCCCATTAAAATACCAACACCATTTTTTGCAGATCTAGAAAAAATAGTTCTATGCTTCATATGAAACTAGAAAAGACTCCGAATAGCCAATGCAACCTTATGTAATAAGAACAAATCGGGAGGCATCACTTTACTAGACTTCAAGCTATGCTACAAGGCTATAGTAGCAAAAACAGCATGGTACTGGCACAAAAATAAAGACTTAGATTGATGGATCAGAACAGAGAACACAGATGTGAAACCATCCTCATATTGCCTCTGATCTTTGACAAAGCAGACAAAAACATACACTGGGGTAAAGAATCCCTATTCCATAAATGGTTCTGGGAAAACTGAATAGCTACATATAGAAGACTGAAACAGGATCCACACCTCTCACCACTCACAAAAATTAATTCAGGTTGGATAACAGATTTAAATATAAGATATGAGACCATAAGAATTCTAGAGAAAATGTTGGAAAAACTCTTCTACATATCAGCTGAGACAAAGAATTTACGAAGAAGACCCCAAGGGCAATCACAGCAACAACCAAAATAAATAAATGGGACCTGATTAAATTAAAAAGCTTCTGTACAGCCAAAGAAACAATCAACAGAGAAAATAGACAACAAAGCAAATAGACAGAATGGGAGAAAATATTCATATGCTATGCATCCAATAAAAGGTTAATAACCAGAATCTATAAAGAATTCAAACAAATCAGCAAGAAAAAAATCAAACCTCTGCAGTAAAAATTGGGCAAAAGATAGGAACAGAAGCTTTTCAAAAGAAGATAGACTAATGGCCAACATATGAAAAATGCTCAATGTCATTAATCATCAGACAAATGTAAATCAAAATCACAGTGAGATATCACCCAATCCAGTGAGAATGGCTTTTATCAAAAGTCCCAAAACAACAGATGCTGGTGTGGATGCGGAGAGAAAAGAACACTTACATACTGTTGGTAGGACTGCAAACTAATACAATCTCTATGGAAAATAGTAGGTAGATGCCTCAAAGAAACAGAACTTATAAATCTAAAAAAATTTTAAAATAAAAAAATGAGCAAAGGAATTGAATAGACATTTCTTCAAAGAGGGTATACAAATGGCCAATTAGCACATGAAAAAATGCTTAACATGACTAATCATTAGAAAAATGCAAATCAAATCCACAATAAGATACTACTTCAAACTCACTAGGATGGTTACTATCTAAAAAAAAGAAAAGTGTTAGTGAAGATGTGAGATGTGGAGAAATTAGAACTCTTGTACACTGTTGGTGGGAATGTAAAATGCTGCATGCAGCTGCTATGAAAAACAGTATGGGAGTTTAAGAAAAATTAAAAAGAATTACTGTATTATGCAGCAACTCCACTTCTGGGCATATATCCCAAAAAATTAAAAGCAGAGACTCAAAGAGCTTTGGACACCCATGCTCATAGTATCATTTTTCCAAATATCCAAAAGGTGGAGGCAACCTAAGTGTCGATCAACAATGGATGATAAACAGAATATGCTATAGATACACAATGAAATACTATTCATCCTTAAAAAGAAAGGAGATTCTGACACATGCTACGACAGTGATGAATTTTGAGGACATTATGGTAAATGAATAAGCCAATTACAAAAGGACGAATACTGTATGGTTCTGCCTATACGAAGTACCTAGGGAAGTCAAATTCACAGAGACAGAAAGTACAATGGTGGATGCCAGGGGCTGGGGGTCAGAGGGAATGAGGAGTTAATGTCTAATGGGTACACAGATTTAGTTCTGCAAGATGAAAAGAGTTCTGTGGGTGGATAGTGGTGATGGCAGCATGACAATGTGAATGTACTTAAATGTCACTTAACTATGCACTCAAGAATAGTTAAATGGTAAAATATATGTTATGTGTATTTTACCACACTTAAAAAATTATGATGTACAGATTCTATTTAAAATAGCTATGTTCATTCAATAGGTAGTTAACACATGAGTAACTATTATGTGCCAGTTGATATACCACAAAACTAAAGATAAACCAGCAAAATAATATATGGTGGATCGATGTTAGGGCAAACAAAATTTAACAAAATTCAGACAAAATTCAACACTCTTTCATGATAGAAATATTTAAACTTCAATCCAATTACTTTAGGTATTGTCAAAATACAGCCATTAGCTGAGATTTCTGTCTGTCGGTTCAGTTTGAATGAGTTCCTTACAGACCTCTGTGTTCTAATGGGACGATGTCAATGAATGAGTGATTTCCATATAATACACGATATAAATGTGCATACATATTCACCCTCCTGTGAGTGGGGTAGAGTATTATTTTGGTGCATTTGATACACCGAGTCTGCTAAACTGATAATATTGGATGACTAAAACAAATAACTATTACAGAATATTTTTAATTTAAATAAGACGTACTATCACTTCACCACAAGACAGCAAATTTCTGTCTTTTGACATTCATAACTGAGTGACATTTAAATGAATCAGACACAAAATGAATATAATCAACCAGAACTCCTCATTACTGCCACACACACTAGCTAGCTGAGCTTGGTAACTACAATAATAAAGTGGCTCATTATAAACAATATAGGACAGTTGTAAAAATGAATTCCTATATTTACTAAACATTATATTATTAAGTAGATTGTATCCATTGCAAAAATCTCTACAAATTGTCAAGCACGCAACACTAGCAGAAAATTCAAAATCAAATACACACACAAAATATTGACATAAGGTTTCCTCTGAGTTTTGTGAGAATAGAGACTTTTTCTTGCTCTTTACAGTATCTCCTGTGTCTATAATAGCACAGAGTGAGTGCGCATTACGTATTAGTTGAATGAAAAAAAATGCGTATAGTTTTCACTGAGGGCCTCTGGTCAGATATCCCCTGTGCAGGGCACAGGGAATCACTTGCAGTGGGATCAGATGAGCCAATAGAAGGGAACCAGACCCAACATTCTCCTCCTCACCAAGTGGAGCAGATTGAGGTCAATACCTCCAGTAAAGCATAATGTTTGGGGACTGTAGAATTTCCTATCACAGCTGAGGCAATGAATAGTGGGCCCAGCATGAGAGCCATGGGAGATTCCAATATGAAATGGGAAGGAAGTGACAAGGAATTAGGGTGGGCTATATTCAGAAGTCCAGACAGATAAGTAGCCACCAAAATGTGGGAGAATCCCTGCTATGAAATTCTTGGAAGAAAGATTCATGCCAGGAAGGCATTCAAAATATCAAGGTTAACACTCCAATTAAGGAATCAGGGAAGAAGGGGTTCTATGGTAAAAGCAACAAAGCAAAAGTTTATGTTTCCAAAACAGAGGCGTATCATGAGGGTTAGATTAGCAAGATGGTCAGCACCTCAGACCAAGTCCTACAGGGTGAGTCTGCAGAGATTTGTACTTCTCCTATGCCTGGAACTAAGGATACGTGTAAGATACCCAGTGTATTCATGTAACCCAGGTTATGAAGAATAAAGGGATTCAGAAACTGGAGGACCAGAACTGCAATAAGCTGTATCCTTGGCTGTTGCTCTTCCTTAACACCACAGTTGTCTTTGTGCTGCCAGGCTTTCTAGTATGGATCTTCAGCTCAATCCCTAATCAGGGAAATGAAATTAGGAGGAAAAGTGGAACTAGGCATTCACAGATGGACTGCATAGAGGAAAGGTTTTCCACTACAAAGAATCATACTGACAGGACATTGGTAGACATGACCTGCATACACAGAATACTTCTTTCATGAAAAGGATTTTGTTGATTCTTTTCCCTTTGCATACTGCAGTAACATGATCTCTGTAGTCTGTGTTAGCCTAACAGTCAACTCTTAGTTGGTGGTTTCTCTGACTCTATCCGTGTTCTAAGATTCCCAACCCTTGAAGTATAGCCGGGAGAATTATAATGATAACAATAACAATAATATATAATAATAATAGGTTTTTTGAGAACCTAATGTAAGCCTTTTAATTGTTATCTGACCCTATTATTAGGTATTACTAATATCCTCATTTTATTCATGACTAAATTGAGGCACAGAGACAAGTCATTTGCCTAAGATCACATTCCTCGTCATCGGAGACTGAAATTCAGACTTTCTGACCCTAGAATCCTTGCTTTAAACCACTTAAAGTACCAAGCTACTCTCATTGACTTCCATCTGCTTTTGATAAACTTGCCATTTCTGAGCATGAACTCTGATCTAGAATAACCTTTTTTTTAAAAAGATCTATATCTTTTTAAAAGATAGGTGTGTGGGAAACACAGATGTTAATTTTTCAATACAACTTTACACAGAATATTGTAAAGTGGAACAATGATTGACTCTGATCTACGGGTCCACATAGCCATAGCAGAGAACCATGATTCCCCTCATTCCATTCAAACTTCCTTCTCCATGTGGAGAAAAGTACTTTTCAACTATCTTCAGAGAGAAGACTATGTGTGCTGGACAAATAACAGGCTAGTCAAACTGTCTTCAGAGACTATGAATATCCAGCTTTCTTGAAGAACTGAAACACACAGGCATTATGAAGCTCATGCCAATTCGGGGGATTTTCATTCTAATTACCATGTCCTAGAAAAATCAGAATTAGATTATATAGGGATCTGTCACATATAAAATTTATTGAGAGGTATCTCACTATATCTAAATATTAGCTTTTACTTTTAAGTCTTACTCTCAATATGTACTCTGGTTAAAATATTATACTTGTTAGATATAGCAGAGAAGCACAATCTATTGTTTTGCTCTTTGTTTTTTAATCAGTTACCTACATCTATCGGAAGTGTGACAGAGCAAGTCAACAAAGTCATCATATTGCGTAGTTGTAACAAGCTTTAATTGCTGGCTAAGAATTGAGAAACAGAAATACAGGAATTCTAAAGCAGCAAGTAAATACAAGAGCTAGAAGTACACTTTTATTTTATTTTATCAGAATATTACAGGACTGTATACATTTTGGTTACGTAATTGGCTTTTGTGTAGTTTGAGTCAAAGTTATTAAGTGTGACCCTCACCGAAATAGTGTGCATTGTACCCGCTACGTGTGAATTTACCTATCCCCTCCTCCCGCTCCTACCTACTTGATGTCCATTGAATTTTACTTCCATTTTCTGATTTAAGTGGCTTTGGGATGGGCAGGAATACCCAGGCAATGAGATTTTTGAAGTGTAACCAAGCTTAAGCACCTCTGACATAGACATGGTAACTGTGGAGAAAGAGCTGGTACTGTGCTTGTACGTTAGAGGTAGATCAATAACACGGAGGCTACTACCTTCGGTTATGAAATGCAGCCTGTGACTTAGCATTGTGGAGTGTAACGTGGACATGGCTGTGAGCATCACAGACCTTTAGGCTGTGAAATTGGAAGGAACCTAGGCCAAGTTTATTATCAGATGAGAAAAACAAGACACCATCATGAGGGAATAAATGGATGGATCCATTTTAATGGCAGGGCACTCTTCCTGGCCAAGTATGTTATTATCAGGTAACATGAGAAAATGGCTAGTGCTGATGAGACAAGTACTCAAAAGACAGCATGCTTTCTACTTTCATGTTGAGAGAAATGCAAGCTTGCTGGCTAGTAGTGATGCTCACTTCAGGGAAATTGTCAGGTAGAAATAGGGGCAACCAAACACACATCTCTGCTTTAGTTTCTCCAAAAGTCACTGTAGTCTTTAATCACCTACAAAATTTCCCAAGGATGTCTTACAGGATTTCCTCAAAGAAATTTTTCTGAAACCATGATCCTGTTAAAGAAGTACCTTCACTTGCTGATTTATTTTATCAGAGGTTTTAAAGAAGATGAAAACTTCATAGAGTAGACCTTTATGATGGACTGTATTAAATAAAATTTTATTTTATAGGCTGCTATGTTGCCTTGTTTAATTGATTTATATACCCTGTAGAAAGCTTTATGAAATATAGTGTACAGGTGTAACATTTATAATTGATTAAATATTGTGCTTCTGACCATTCATATAAAGAAGTTGGGCACCAGGCCTTGGTTAAGAACAGAAACCAATTTTGTAAGATTGCTTTATGGGAAAATAAGACTTAACTTACTTCTCTTAGGCTTATAGGATCTGATTCAGTAAATAACCTGGTAATCAATCTAGTAAAACTGCTATAAAATGCCTCTCCTACTTTTTATAAGGAACAGGGAAAAAATATGTATATTTTTTCTATTTCCTACACATACTATTTCCTGGTTATGTTTTAGATACTTAGGAAAGTAAATTAACTCTTTAAAGCCTCAAGTCTTACATTTGATCATTTAATTTGGTGACAAGTATTAACCGAGCACCTATTATGAATTATATTTTGGGAGGAAGAAGACTGTTTAGAAATAAAGATGCTCCCCATCTAAAAAGGCAGAAAAGACATTTCATTATAACACAAAAGAGAACATGATTAACATAAGCACAATGCAATTGAAGTCCAGAGTTTAACGGACTTTAGAGTACCATTTTTGATTGTCTTTCTGGAATAAGTAGTGTATAAAGTAGGCTTTGAAATATTTCAGTAGGTAGAGATAGGGTAGAACATTCCAGGTGAGAATATGTCATGAGAAAAGTTATAGGAAAGGGTAAGATGAGTTTGGGGAGCAATGAGTAACCCCATTTGCTATTAATATAACATAGGGTTCATGTGGGTCAGCAAAAGATATGTGTTTAGAAAAATAGGACTTTGAAAACTCAAGTCCAGCTATAGGGTAAAGAAGGCACGATGTGTGAGATGGGGTTGTAGGAGAAGGAGCTAGAGGCAGGGAGGCGCACTTAGAAAGTCATGAGTGAGAGAACAGAGAAGGATGGATAGGAGGTACCATGCAAAGCTAGGGCGTTAGTTAGCCAGACTGGTTCAGTCATCAGGGAGATGGGTGTTGTGCACACAGCAAGGCCTGGTTTTAACCCTAGCGAAGTGGATGCTCCATCCAGGGCTCTAGCTTTTCAGGAGGCAGTTCCTCAGCACATCCACATTCTCAGATGAGCACAGGAAAGGGGCTCTTCCCTTTGAACATGAACTCTTTGAAACTAGTTTGTGCTACAGAGGATTGCTTTTCAGAGCAATCTCTTAAAACTGGGCACCTGCCAACTGTAAATGGAGCTCATACCTTAAAGAGCTCCAGGTTACTGCAAAGGTTGTACCCATGTTGTTTGCACTGTGTTTAATGTACCCTGAGAGCTTTTCTAGCTCTGAGGATGAGATGGCACAAAATCAATGAGGGTCCTGCCTGCCTTCGAAACTATGTACCAAGTGGGGAGAAACAAAGTTTGTGACCCAAAATGTCCTCATTACTTGCATTGACTTTCTAGGCAGTTTCAGGTAATTTACTTATTACTGAAACCCTCGTTTCAGTTGAAGACCATTCTAGGACAATGAAGTTTTTCACAGCAGGCCCTTTTAGGAATACTGACTCCGCTTGCATGCTATGGAAAGTTCTGGGTATTTGGCTTCTAGTAAAACAAATCGGCCACATCAGCCTCTGCAGTCTTCTCAATGGCTGTATTCACTTCCAAAGTGGATTATGCAGAATGTCTAATGAAGAGTTCAGGTAAAAACCATGGGGTGGTGTGCTACTCTTGATTTTCCCCCAGCTTATTTTTCTCTTTATTTTTGCCTTCAAGGCAGGCCTACTGATCTTTCAGGGCTTGGAAGTGGGAAGTCTTCCCTCTACACTTGTCTCCCAAGAGTGCTGGCGGGAGCCAGGCTTATACCTGATTGTAACGGAGAACAGCTGAGCTCTCACTGCCAGCCCCTCAGCTGACAGGGAGTGAAAATTTAAAGACAATTCTGAAAACAGCAAAGAGGGTTGTAGAAGGTTCTCAGTGGCAACAGCTATTTTGTTAGGAGAAATGAAGGGACCACACCCTTAACAGGGGCTGTAAAATATGTCCTAGGACCCGTATTTTCACCATTCTTGCTCTTTCTGCACAACAGTATTAACACAAGGGCATGTAGTGGGTAGGGTGGACACCGATGATCCTCAACGTCCCGGAGAAAATGGCAAAAGTTCTCTTTCTCTTCTCAAATTTGGGCAGTCTTAAAATAACTCAGCCTTATGAAGTACCTATAATTTATAAGTTACCTGATATATAACAAGTAAACGATTCCCCATGAAGATTAAAAGAACATGGATTTAAAGTGCAGAGTGAGGAACTTTTATAATATGATGAGTCTTTTAATGGTGAAGGTTGTTAAACCATGTGATGAGTTAGTAAAGGAGGTAGGGAATCTCCTGATGGAGTCTTTACCCAAGCATCTCAGATAAATAAAAAGCCATCCTAATATCTATTTCCTAAAATGCAAGGATATAACCAGGATTGGTAAACTATGGCCCTTGGGCCAGCTGCCTTTTTTAATTTTGTATATAAAGTTGTATTAGAGCACAGCCATGCCTATTGTTTACATATTGTCCATAGCCACTTTTGTGCTATGACAGCAGAGCTGAGCAGTTGTGACAGAAAATATATAGTCCATAAGACCAGCATATACTAAGATTATGGTCCTCTGGTAATAATTATAATAATAACTTGCACTATATAATATTTTATAGGTTTCTAAAAACTTTGATATCCATTATCTCATTTGGCCTTCACACCAATTCTGTGAGATAGGCAGAGAAAACATCATTCCTATTTTACAGATAAGGAAACTAAGGCCCAAAGAGAATCTCCAATACCATATGGTCTACTAACTGGAGAGCCAGTAATGTCTAGAGAAGACCCTTTGGGGTCCTAAAAACTGAAGAGATAATGGTACATTATGATAGATGGAACTATTGACCCCAATTCTTCACCCCTTCCTATATTTGCACCTTTTGCCATATAACTGCAATTTGTCTCTTAAAAGGGGAAGTGTACATTTCTATCCCTTGAATTTGGGCTTGGCCCTCTGACTTGCTTTGTCCAGTGAGATGTTAGGAGAAAAGATTCAAGCAGGAACTTGAAATGTGCTTGCACATTGGGGTTTGCTTTCTCTTGAACTTTTGTCAATGCCAAAGGAACATGCCCGAGCCAGCCTGATGGTCCAAGGAAGAGGAGAGACAAGGGTAGCAGAGCTGCTTGGCTGTCTCTCAGTCCTCCTGTGAGAAGCTGAGCTGCTCCAGCCACCCCAGCTTGCTGCAGAGCTTCCCGGCTGAGTTCAGCCGAGATGAGACAATGCTGGCCTGACCTATAGATCATTGATGTTTCAAGTCACTGAGTTTTGGGATGGTTTGTTACACAGTATTTTCATAGCAATGGCTAACTGATCCAGAGCACACTGAACCTTTGCACAAGTATAAGATACTCTATTCCAGTTTCTGTAAAGCAGGTTCACTGTGCGCTGATTACCAACTTGTTTCAGTCCAGTGAGACAGAACACTCAAATGCAATAAGTTGCATGAAGCAGATTTATCACTTACAAGCAGGCAGCAAGGGACAACAGAAGCCTAGGATGCACTGTGAACCACTCCCCCATGGCTCAGAAACCTGCCCGGGGCGGACTCTCAATTGTGCAGGCCCCACTTGCACAACAGCTGAGTGATCCCCAAAGGTGGCCTGCCCTGGATTATATAATTTAGGGTCACATGACACACTGGGCTTAAGGATTGAAGGACATCCTATTCTGGGGGGTATTGAAACAGAGCTCAGGCTTTTCCAGCCAGTCTCCCCATCTTATCTAAAGATACTGCATTCCCAGCACATTCTATAGTTATTCTTGAGAACTACAAGCAAGAAAGGAAGGGGAAAGGTTGACCCAAGACCTCAGAGAACTGTCCTGCAGTTTCTCATGCTGATTATTATTTTTTTAAATAGTAAATATTATACTCTATCAAAACATCCTTTTTGGTGTTTCCCCATTTTGCTGGGTATCCTGTTGCTTCCTAAAGTCTGCTAGTTGAGTGGTATATTATTGCTCCATCATCCTCTCTGTTAGCATGAATGAGTGATTTAATAGCTCTGATTACACAGTCAGGAGAAAAGGCTTCCATGGGACCCCAAATTCCCTAAAAAGCAGTGTTGTGGCTGCTCCAGTCCCCAGTTGATTTTAAGGGCATCCATTTACCTATTCCCTTATTAAGGGTCTGCTATTTTCTAAACCAGAGGCAGGGAGTCTGCTTGGACACCTCCCATCCAAAAGCAGACACCTTTCTGGATTAGACATTTTGTCATAGTGTTGTCCCTTTTATTTCTGAATCTCAATGGAACTTAGTGGTCCAGGGGATGCAGAAATTCCCCAACTTACAAATATACTCATTTCCTGAGCTTTTTTCCCCTTTCCTTCCCTACCCTTCATCCCTTTCTGCTCTTGTTTACTTTTCATCCCACAGCATGGAACTCTCCAGGGCTTGAAAGAAGGGTTTTCTTGGCATGGAGTCAATTCAGACAGTAAGTGCAGCATCTTGGAGAGTAATCAGGAAGGACTGGGGGCTTTGGAGCCTTCTCCAAGCAGAAGAAAAAGCCGCCCACCCCTCCCTCTCCCACAAGCCCCTCCTTCCTCTCCTGGGATCCTGTAGAGGCCGACTCATTCATCAACATGTCTTTCTCTCTTTGAAAAATAAATCAACAAAACAGAAGAGAGCTTTAGAAAACCTTTGTAAAAATTACTTAAAGAAACAGGCTCTTTTTATTCCAGTCCACGCTCTTGAAACCAAGAAGCCATCTACACACTTAATTATCTAGATAATTGAGGTCCAAACCACATTTTGGCCTGATATATTCAAATAATTTTAGGTCAAAGTATTTGGGAATGAGGGAGTCTTAGATAATTCATGTAGTATATATAGCATCTTTAGACACACTATATTTAAAAGAAAAGAGCATATTTACACAAACAGGAAAAGAAACATTTTTTTAAATCTCCCTTCCTTTGAGGGTACGATATTGAGCAACTGGTGCTGCCTTCAAGATCAATTGTGGAGATTGTCTGGCTCTAGTTATCTAAGGTGGGAGGGTGTCTGTATTCCTCTGAAATGAACTAAAGTGGTTACGGAGAGAAAGTCTCTGTGCTGATAGTAGATCTAAGCAGCTCAGAAGATTTGGGCAAGTGATTCCTGTTAGTCCTGGCTCTGACCCATTTCTTGTCTGCTGGCTTCTATGTAGTCCACAGGATTTAGAATCAGGACAACAATCATCAGACATACCTGATTTCTAGTTTTCCACTTCCTCCCAAAGTGGGGGTCATTCAGGCTTTTATCACTTGTCCTCATATTTATCCCCGTCGACTCCTCTTAAAATGTAACCTCTGAAGCCACCTGACTCTGGAAGCAGTGATTTCCTTGCCACCGATAGCGTGTGATCACCCACCCCTGTGGGTTGTGTGGCTGCTGTGGCTGCTGCTGCTGGAACGGGTTTCCCACTTTTGAGTAAGGAGAGCTTTGCTGGTCACGCTGTGAGGGGCCAGCATGAGGCACGAGGCGTAATGTGCTGTGTGCGGGCACCAAGGACCAGCTCAAGGAAGTGTTTTGAGATCCTTCCCCACCGTGGTTTCCAATATGGATTGAAACAAGAGAGACTGGAGATGGAGAGGATAGCTGCGGGCAGTTACTACAATGTAGGTCAATGTTCCCCACGGTGAATTCCAGGTAGTGCTACAACCACAGGAGTTCTGTGATCAGATATTTTATCTTACCTTTGGAGATTCACAGTGTACGGGAGAACATTAAAATCTCCGAGAGGTTTGCAGCAAAGACTCGTACCTGTGTTTAACCTAATGTTTCCCAAACATATTTGACTATAGAACCATCTTCATGCATAGAACCTATGAACAGTATGTGGTGTGGGCTCTTGACAGAAAAATGGAAGAAAGGGATAGTAGCCATGGGGTGAATTCGGAGAGTTCTAAGGTCAAAATGACTCCGTGATGGATTACAGCTGCTCTTGCCACAGGGGGAACAGTGGGTAACTACATGGGGTGATGGAGATGTTAATTTGTTCCACTGTAGTACCATTTTACTGCATACGAGTTTCTTAAACATGCTTAAGAAACATAATATGTATCTTAAATACACACAATAAACATTATTAGAAATAAATGCCACTGTGATTTCACGTCTGGGAAGGTACCGTGTGGATGAAGCACTGGCAGTAAGGGAGGAAATGTGGTGAAGGTGTCAGTTTGTGGCATACTGGAGTTTTGATCAGGATGGGAGTGACGGAATAAGCCCTGCATTTTAGACTTTTATATCCACTCCATTAGTCTAAATTAAAAATAACAAACCAGGGCCCAGACCCAATTTATTCAGAGGTTCATAATGTTGCTTGGACAGGAAAGACTCCCTATGGAATATTTTAATTGGCTCAGCCAAAATTTCTACCATACTGCATTTTATTTCATTTCCAATTTAGCAGTCTGACAGAATCATAGTAAGTCAAATATTATAATTAAAAAAGAGGGAGAGAATTGCCAATTTTTCCCTTAGCTGGGGCAGATTAGATAGGGGATTTTTATTTTTTTTCACTTCAGTTAAGTAAAAAAAAAAAAAACAACCCACTCCCAGAGGCTTCCAGGTCACTCCTGCCTGGGGCGTGTTTACACACTCATTCGTAGGCTGTGCCCACCATTAATCTCATCACTGCGCTTCTTAGTTTGCAGAATCTGCCAGAAAAAAAATGGCAGAGTCCTGTAGACCCTGCCCACTTCATGCTTAATTTTTCCTGCTTCAGAGGGAGTCCTTGTTGCTGCCCAGCAATTCTTTATTATTTCTGTTGGGACCACTTCATATTTTCCTTCATGCTCCAGCCCCACTTTAACAGGTGGTCTCATCATCTACTCCATTGAGAACACCAAGCAAATCAAACATAAAGCCCCCATATCTACCTGAACCCCCCTTTTTACACATATTTGCTGTATAGATACCTTTTAATTCTTCCTTCCAGTTCTTCTAGTAACTTCAGTTTCTGCCTTTCCATGTAATCCTTCCCCTGTCCTGTGTTATGGGTCAGCTCCCTCCTGTGTGACCTTGGGCAGGTCACTTCATCGCCCTCAACCTCAGTTTTCGTGGTAATGACTACCTTGAAGGATGCTGTAAGAATTGGGTGGGAATACAAACACCCTAGCCTGTGTCTGAGACACACGAAGTGCTTGAAAAATAGTAGCTATTTTTATGCTTACTACTTACTACTTTTCATTTGTAAAAAATGACCTTAATTGGGTATAATTTACATAAAATGAAATGAAAAATTTAAGCGTACAGATTGATGAGGTTTTGTAGGCATAGGTACCCACGTAAGCACCACACCAATCATAGAACATTTCTTCCACTCCAGAGAACTTTTTCATGCCCATTTGCAATCAATTCCCTCCACTTCCCACTCCAGATAAACATTGATCTGATCCTATCACCTCAGATTTGTTTTACATGTTCTAGGACTTCATTTAATTGGAATTACTCAGTATATACTTTTTGTGTTTAGTTTATTTTGCTTGCATAATTTAAAAAATTCTTCCATGTTGTTGAATGTAACATTTGTTCATTCTTTGTGTTGCTGAGTAGCATTTTATTATATAGATATACGCATTTTATTTTTGTATGAATAGATACAATTTATTTTTACTTTCACTCTTGATGGACATCTGAGGTTTTTCAGCTTTTTAGTAATTGTCAATAAATCTGTTATTGACAGTTATCTACAAGAGTTTTCATGCATGAGCTCTATCCAGCCATGTAATATGAAAAATAGAGACATTTACTAAAGAAAACACAAGATACAAGAAACATTGTACATAGGTCAATAACGCCTCAGTCCCATTCAAAGTAGGCGCTTTGGGACCTCACACCATTCTCCCAGTGTCTCTTAACCTAACCCATACCCCGTTCCACATTCTCAGGTGTTCAGCTTGTTGCCGGCCTTCCAGAATGTGGATCGCTTTAAAGTGATTCTCCACCATCTTTGAAACGTTTGTGCCACACTTTTATTTGCGATACACTCATTGCATCGTCCCCGAAAGCCTTCTGAATCATCTGAATAGTTTCTGCAGAGGAACGTTCATGCTTAATGCAAAATTTGATGCAGATTTGTTGCTCTACTTGCTCAGTCATTTTGAATGTGATGGCCACACAGTGCACACGCTCACTCAAAGGTGTGTAGAGCCCCACTGACTAGTACAGTGAAGTCGTCATTGTTTACGCAGGTGCATCACAGTCCACTCTCCTTGGCTGCCAGGTTACGTCCATATTGTGCAAACCGTTCGTTCTTGTTATATTAAAAATGGCTGGATTCTTTCTGGACGGACCTCGTATATGTGTTATACAGTTTTTCTGTTGGAGAAATACTTATTGTTTTGTATGGCTAGGATATGTTTAACTTTTCAAGAAACTGCCATAATGTTTTTTAAAGTGGTTGTGCCATTTCACACTCCAGACAATAACGTATGAAACTTTCAGTTGTTCAATAATCATGTTAAATTTAGTATTATCAGTTTTTAATTTTCTCCATTCAGATGACATGGTATCTTGCTGGGCTCTTAATATGGGTTTCCCTGGTGACTAGTGATGTTGCGCCTCATGTGCTTACTCATCATTTGAGTATCTTCTGTCGTGAAATGTTTGATAAATTTTTTCCCCATTTTTATAAATTGTCTTGCTTGTCTTATTATTGAGTTAGAAGAATTTTCTTTAATATGCGGTGACATATATTTTTTGTTAGATATATATATTGCAAGTATTTTCTTCCAGTCTCTGGGTTGCCTTTCCATTTTTTTTTTTTTTAGCTTTATTGAGGCATAACTGACAAATAAAAATTGTACATATTTCAGGTATACAACTTGACATTTTTATAGTTGTATACATTATGAAATGTTTACACAATCAAGCTAATTAAGATATCTATCGACTCACATAGTTACTATTTTCCTTTCTTTTCTTTTTTCTTTTCTTTTTTTTTTTGAGGTGAGGACACTAAAGTTTTACCTTCTTAGCAAATTTCAAGTATGCAATACAGTATTGTTAACTAAAGTCATGATGTTATATATTGCCTCTTCATTTATTAATGGCATCTTTGGAAAAGGAGAAGTTTTAAATTCTGATGCAATCCAATTTATCTTTTTCTAAATATCTGGTTGGTGGTTTCTGTACCCTAAGAAATCTTTGCCTATTCCAAAATGTGAAGTTTTTCTCATATATTTTCTTCTAGAAATTTATAGTTTTTGATTCTACACATGTGTATGATCTGTTTTAAATCAATTTTATATTTGTTGAAAGGTAAGAGTTGAGTTTCATTTTTCCCCCATTAGTTCCATTTGTTTCCATTTATTCCAACATCATTTGTTGAAAAGATTGACTTTTCCCTTGGAAGCTTTGT